>QANZ01033888.1:0-22834 GCA_003254925.1 Chamaecrista fasciculata
ATGTTCAAAATGTGGGCAAAAGGGGCATAACAAAACGAAGTGTCGAGGTTCTATGGCATCATCCTCTGCATTAGGCTCTGCTAACCAAGCATCAGGCTCTATTGGCACTCAAGCCACACTTGATGTAAGTACCAACTTTGAACATGTTATCTTAAATCTTAAAGAGGTGATCTTAAATTGAACATGTTATCTTAAAATTATTATGTACTAAGTTGTGATTTTTCCTGTCAGAATGCAAGAGGATCAGTTATTGGCACTCAAGCCACAATTGATGTAAGTACCACAATTGATTTATGTACTAAGTTGTGATTTTTGCTAAACTTTAGATAAAAAATCAATAAAAAAGAAGTTTCCTAAAAAGTAAAAACAGAGAATTTAGTTCTCACAAAGCAATGTTTAAAACAAAAGTATGATAAGAACGTGTTTGGAGCTGTTCTTTGTTGACTGAATTTATTGTGACTGAATTTATGCAGTTGCTAATTTTGGAGCTGTTCTTTGTTGACTGAATTTATTGTGATATATGTCTTGCTCCCAGTTTGACTGAATTTATGTGCTGGCTTATTGAAGATCTTTCTTTAGACTAATAGGTATTTGCTATATATTTTTAATTAACTCAAATTGGTATTTTAAACCTATAAGTTATGTTCGGGTTATGGGCATATTTTACCCTTTTCAAAGCACACTCCTTGTCTGGAAATGGCTGACTTTAGTATGAGGTATTTCATGAGGGTCCTCAAGATGCATATTAAGGAAGGAGATTCTGCAGTATATTGATTATAGTTGCATAAATATATGGAGCAATGGGCAGATAATCTGTAATGCCAAGTTGATTTACTTTTCCAACGTTATCATTATGTGGTCTGGCCAAATTTTACTTATTCAAGTAGACTTGAGACTTATGACAGTCTTTAAGATATTTAAGATCATAATTGGAACATTTGTTTTCCTTGCCGATGGCAACAGGTAGAATTCTACTTAAATACACGTGAAGGAATATTTTGGAACTGGTAATTGAGATTCATTTAGATGAGTGAAACAAGCTGAAGTTTGCTATAAGATTATGAAGGATTTGATAACTTAAATTTCATTATTTTGCTCTATATGGTATTGCTGATAAATGATGATTTTTAAAAGGCAGAAGGCATCTCTGAGCCTGTTGGAAAATAATAAAGTTGGTCATTTGGATATGAAAGTTTAACTTGTTTTATGAGGCTTAGATGAGGAAGAAGTTGACTGTCAGAGTCTAGCAAGATTCTGCTTCTCATTCTTCCATTTTGATTTGCTTTGCTTTCTTTGTAGACTGAACATGTTATCTTAAAATTATTATGTACTAAGTTGTGATTTTTCCTGACCTACTCAGGTTGATTTCCATGTACTAAGAGGATCAGTTACTAACACTCAAGCCACACATCGCAAGCCTCTTGTCATGCGCAGGCCCAAGTCCACTCCGAGGAAGCGCACGAAACCCCCCACACTCCCCCAAAGCCAGTGAATAGTTTAGTTAACTTAAATTGTGATATTTTGTAAAGCTTCAAGAGGGGTTTTTTGGTACTCACTTATGTAAAGCTTTATAATGGTTTTTTGGTACTCACTTATGTAAAGCTTCATACTGGTTTTTTGGATACATTGGTTTGGTTTGAATGTTAACATTGGTTGAACATTGAACCAATTGGCTTTTGGGTACACACTTATGAATAGATTATGAGTTGCAAGTTTCAATGTTGTTATTTTGGTATGGATTTGAATATTGAACCAATTGGCTGAATATTGAACCAATTGGCTTTTGGTTGAATTGATTGATTTGTTGTTATTTTGGTATGGATTTGCTTTGAATAAATAGTTTATTATGAGTTGCAGGTTTCAATGAATGGATTTGTTGTTATTTTGGTATAGATTTAGTCCAATAATTTTAAAAAAGAGTGCACATTTAGTCCCATAACTACCGAAAGTGTTGCAAGTTTGGTCCCATTACTTTGTATAATGTTGCAAATTTGGTCCCAAAAACGAAACCAGAGGAGCAACTTCTAAAAACATATGCATAATTTCCTTACATCAATTCAGAGCAGTGAATCCATTTCCAAAAGTAGAAGAAAGTTCATTCCAATGCTATGAGCAGTGCATTCTGTATATTTTCATATTTTTCCCAATATAATCATAAACTTCATTCATGACAATATTGCATAAATAATCATAAACTTCATTCATTCAAAGATTTTCATCCTTACATAAACTTCATTCTTACATTAACATCACATACTCTACTACTTCAACATTTATCTAAACTTCTACACATAATCTAATAAACTTAAACACATACTCTACTACTTCAACATTTATCTAAACTTCTACACATAATCTAATAAACTTAAACACATACTCTACTAAACACATAGGCTACAACTACAGCAAGTCCTCAAAATAAACCTACAGCCATTACATCTCACTTGTTACAACCTTTCACCCACAAATAAACTACAACTCCAGCAAATGCAAACATCATTGCATTACAAAAAAAAAGTCTAGTATTCAATCTTCTTAGCCTCTTAATAATTCCATTTGAAGTTGCTAGCTTCAATTTAAGCCTTCCAACAACAACATGAAGAGAATCGTCATTGTCAAGCCAATCAAAAAAGTCACAACGCCCTTCAACCTAAAAAGAAGCCAAAAAATTCATGAATAACAGTATCATACGCACTTGAAATAGCCATAACATCATACAGAGAAATACTAGTAGTTGGTAGTCATGAGATTGTGGTTGGTTTTCGAGATATCCTTACCTTATAGTATCTGCACCTCCAAAACCTTCTTCCCGGATTATCATCAGTCTTCGAAGTCAGAATAATTGCTCTCTCGCCGCAGTAGCAAAAAGGACAAGTCCTAACAACAGATCCTACTGAACCTTCGGAATGCGCCATAAATTCGACTTACGGAGATGACTTCGAAGCCGCAGTTGTAGAAGACGAAGAAGACGAAGTTGGAGAAGACGAAGAAGATTAGAGGGAGAGAAGTTGGAGAGGATGAAGCTGCGCAAACCCTAGAATGTTTTTTGCGAAAACGCCAGAATGAGCAAGTCTTTTTTAACGCCAAAGTTGGTCCTTTTTATATAGATTGAATTGATTTGTAGATATTGTGGAATGAGTCCAGAGAAGTTATGAAATGTTACATATTGATCCTAATTTAGTCCATCTCATTTGATTTTGCCACGTCAGCATCCCAGTCACACTGCCACGTCACAATTAACGGCGAAAATTGGACGGAAGTGACCAGGGGACTAACTGTGAAACTTTTTGCGAAGGTTTGGGACCAAATCTGCAACAAAAATAGTTATGGGACCAAATTGAAACCTTAGTCATAGTATTGGGACCAAAAGTGCACTTAAGCCTAAAAGTTAAAAAGAAATTTTTTATGGTGGACAAAAGTGAGGATACCTTTTTTATTTAGACACTTAATGACTTACCTTTTTTTGTTTGGATCTGGACAGGAGAAAGGCCGAGAGAGGGGTGTGTGTGAGAGAGAGAGAGGTGTGTGACTGAAAAAAAATTGATAAAAAATGATAGATAGAGAGAGAAAATTATGAGTGTAATAAATGAGAGCATGCAAAATTACTATTTTGCCTAATTAGTTTTTTATATTTGTATTAGAGTATAATTAATTATAGGTGTATGAGTAGAGATAATTTAGTAATTGTAAGAGAAAATGAAATGATGTTGTGGATGAGATGATGATATGAGTCACACAAACCACCAACATGTACTAGATGAGATAATGTTTGAATGAGCTGAGATGATGATTTTTTGTAGTTCTCAAACAAGCCCTTCATTAATAAGAAAGACATTAAAACAAAGAGACTGAGCAATTACCATGGTTATTAAAATCGGACCGGCCGGTTCAATCGGTTGGACCGCGAATCGGTCTCCAATCCGGTCCGAGTTGAAGAGAAAACCGGCCATGTAAAGAACCGCCAGAAAACCGGGCGAACTGCCTTGAATCGCTAAAACCGGCCGGGTTAAAACAACCGGTTCCTTGTTTTGAAGAAAAAAAAATCAGACCAAGCAACCAGATCTAGATTTTGGCCCGAGAAGAAGAAAGTTTGGATGGAGAAAAACAGATCGGAACAATAAATTAAGATATAAATAAACAAAAACCTTTGAAAAGAAGATGGACATCAAATGAAGATGACCAATAGTGGATGAAGAAGAATGAGCAAGAAGAAGGATGAGAAGAGCGTGAGTCGCGTATGACTCAGGAGACATTGAGAAAATGAGAGAGAATTGATAAGCAAACAAAAATTAAAAGATGCTCATAAAAAGAAAAAAAAGGGATTAAAATATACTGCACTTGGGAAATGGCCCTACTTGGGAAATGATGAAAGTCTTAAATGATTACTATTGGAAAACCGAAAATGAATAGTGGGGTTAAGAAGTCATATTTGATATTTGAATGTAAAGAGATTTTGTGAAATAAAATAAAATAAATTGTATAATTAAATAATGGTTTATAATTTATATTTTGTGCATTAAATAATTACTATTAACTTCTTTTTAAATTTAAATTTTATTATATTTAGTCTTTTTTTAATTTATTTATTTGTCACCGGTTGAATCTCGGTTGAACCATTGAATCTTGAACCGCTATCTCAACCGTTTCAATGTTCGGTTCGATTTTAATAACGTTGACAATTACACTTTAGCTCTTAGCCTTCTCAAATTTATTTCAGCTCGTTTCTTTCATCTTGGGCCATCAAGTGTTCACAATTATGGCTTACAATTCCGGAATGGCCCATTTTCATTTGTGGTTCACGATGTGACCCAAATGACCCGACCCGTTTGTAGTCCTCAACTATAAATAATTCTCTCCGTTTCTCATAAACGAAGATTGTAGAATTTGAGACGCAGAGGAAGAAAGAATCGCTAGGGTTTATTAAGGCTTATATTTTCTCTGCCGGAAAATCATCGGAGTGACAATGATCTACGACGTTAACTCTCCTCTTTTCCGATCCTTCCTCAGTCAGAAGGGAGGCTCCTCCGATAAGAGGTTTCTCTTCTTTTCCTTTTCTCTCTGAATCTGTGGGTTGAACAAAAGCTACTACTGTTCGAGAAATGGCTTAACTAGGGTTTACCTGTCGATTTCTATCTATGTGTTCTTGTTTATTAGGTTTCTATTATGACGATAGAAATAGGCGTTTTGATTGGTTAGGGAATGCTCTTGAAATGGTAATCTGTTATTCTGCTGGTGCAGATGGATTTTTTTTTTCTCTTTTTAAAAGATAAAAAAGGAATAACGTGGGAGAGGGATCTTTTTCGACAAAATTTTCAGTGTTTGATGTTTGCGTTAAACAACTAGTGGCTTTCTGTAAAAGTTAACCGAATCCATTTGCTTCGTACTCAAAGTTGGGTAGAAAATGGATTATTGATTTTTCTCATGAAACTTCCGATGGAAAAGTAGTTTAATTATACGGATATTAAACATTGTTTGGCATCTGGAAAGTTGTCAGAAATTTATGCTTTCGCTTCTTGGTTCTTTTATATACCAAGTCTAATAGTCTAGCATATAATCCTTAAGTTATCGTTTGCTTTGTTTCACGTGCAAAAGGAGTTTGTAGTTGTATTCTTTTAATCAGCGGGAGCTTGCACTTATGTCAGTTATTATTTTGCATATAGATTTTCTGCTAGAGGTGTCAATGGCATATTACAAATATGATACAAGCTAGCCCGTGTGGGTATAACAGTTCCTTTAATTATGATTTTTTTTCTTTTGGTTTTAAGTTGATCATTGATTATTTTTGTGGTGCTCTCTTTAATAGATTTGTAGTAGTTAAGGTTCATATGCCCAACGAATCAAGTTCACGTTGATTTATTACAAATTATGTTTCTTCTGGTCCTATCCAATATTAGCCATAATGGACTTAATGAATAATGAAACTTGAGTTGTCTTGTTGCGTTCCTCTTAACTTTGAATGATATCAATTTAGGGACTTTAGTTGATTTTCTTGTACTGAATCAATCTCTTGAAAAAGGACATCTCATAATTTCTGTGTATAGGTAATTAGGCATATTAGTTTTCCTTGATTAACAACCGCTGGACAATAGGACAAGTCTTCATAAGGGTAGTGATAAATGATGTGTTAATAGTGTAACTGTGTAAGCGTTAAGGGGAAGCAAACTTCCATTACTTAATAGCATTGGATTTTTGGAACTTTTCCAATATCTCATCTCTGCTTCCATTATTTTATTTTGATATTTATCTCATCACTACTTCATTATGTGCACAATGAGGTGTTAAGCTTCACATTTTTAGCTGCACATGGATTGATATTTAAGAGTGGGTTAAATTTTGCATTCTGATCTCCGATGCTTCTCCAGTGTTTGGTTCACTATATTAAATTTGTGACTTGTGATGATATTGATATCCTATAGATATGACAATCTGATGGTAGATTGGTGTTGACTGTTGATCCTGTTTGGGAGATATATCTTATTGAGTAAACCTATATTTTCGTCTTTGAATTTGTACAAAAATTGCGATTTAGTCTTTGGATATTATAAATACACTTTTTGGTCAATGAATTTTTTCCCAAACCTCCATTGTTTAGTCCTTGAGACACATCACCCGTAGGGAGTAGAGACTAAATAGTTGATGTTTGTGAAAGAATCAGAGACCAAAAAGTTTATTCCTAATATTCAGGGATTAAATCGTAATTTTGGGATGAATTTAAGAACTTAAAAAGTAGGTTTTCTCTTATGTGATAACTAAGCAAGTTTTGTCTGTTTCTCAGGAAAATGGAAGAGCAGAAACCGAAAGAACAGAGACCCAAAGCCAATGAGAACAAACCTGTTATGACGGAGTGAGAACAAGCTTGACTGGGTGCTTTCATAATAGAGTGAATTAGGGTGGTAGCTTGTTGTATCGATGACGCTATACAATGTGAGTTTTAGGTTTTATTTTCAACGCATTATGAATTCGATATGGATGTCTTGACTTTATGATGGACATATTTTGATTTTTGGTGCATACATAGCAACGAAAGTACCCTCTCCTACACTTAAATCACTTAAACTGACCAACACAGTCAATTTTTTTGGGGTCTAATCTGCGACTGGAAACCCCAAATTTAATAACCAATTGAGTCTTCACTCAATTCAACGTTAAATTTGAATGTGAATTAAATATATCAATTTAATAAAAATATTTAAATTAGTATAATTTTTTTTTTTCTTCATCCATTTATTTTACAGTGTAGGCAAACTAATCCTTGTTCAAATTCGGGCTTTATAACGAGGTTAATGCTCTATACTATTTGAGTAGTTGTGTGCAATTTTGAATGAATTGCGTTATGTGAAACCTATTTAAAATAGATTATTCTCAATTAAAAATGAAAAATAAGTCTCGGTAAATTTCAAGGATTTAAAAATCGCATTGGTCAGTAAAATAGTCAAAGCACCGGTTTAAAATTTAATAGTTTAACTGGGTCGGACCAATGACAGTTGTATAAATTAAAAATAATTTTTTTAATTTAATATAATGAAAAAAAAATTAAAAAATACTTAGAATGCAAAAAATAAACAATAAATTCATTAGATTTAAACTTGATTAAATGAGAAAATTAGAACTAAGAGGAAAAAGATCAAATATTGAATTAAAAACTTGATGAGAAAAAAAAATCTCTTAAAACATCATTTTAATCTAGAAAAAAAAATAAAATAAAAATTAGATCGATTTGACCTCTAAATTAATCAATTTTGTTTGATTTTATTTATTCTTTCTCTTGATTCTTTGTACTATCGATTTTATGATTATTTTGGACTGGACCACTAACCAGTTCTTGGTTTAACTGATTTTTTTTTTTGCCAACTGATCTGATTAAATAGTCTAATCTAATTTTCAAAACTATAGTAAATTACTAAATTAGTTTTGACTATAATTATATCTATATTTTAAATATTTTAGTAGTTTGACTATTATGAGTCGTTCTTAGAAAATCACATTTTAAAAAAATAACAATATTATGATTATAATCTTTTTTTACAATCTAATAATAATGATGATTTTGCACATTTTTTATTTTTAAACATAATTTCTTATCTTTTTTTTTTTTTAACAAATCCACTATTATTAAAACACGAACAAACAACCCACAACAGCAATCAACACCAACAGCCGAAACAAGAGTACAAAGACACCCTAAACAAGCAAAAAAAAAAGCCCAAAACAACAGGGCACAAAACTCAACCTACTACACCAGTTTTCTCAACACTACTAGAAGCAGCAAAATCAAAATCAATAATTGAAACAAGAGGGGATGAGGGAGAAGACACCCGATCCAAAGGACATATCCCCTTTAAACAAGACTTAACAAGCCAATCGACTGTCTTGTTTACAACCCTTCTAACAGAAGAAAGAGAAATAGAGTCTGAATTACAAAGAAAAGATTAATGTCATCCAAAACAACACCACAGTGCCAGTAAGCATCACGAGCACTCTCCATCATCTTCACAATCTCATCACAATCAGTCTCCAGAAGCACATTTGACCAACCTTGATCAGCAACCAAACAAAGAGACTTTCTCACAACCACAGCCTTAACAAGCAGAACAGAAGAGGCAAAAAAAAAAAGTCATTAATTTCTTATCTTTGACTATATATATATATATAAACTTTCAATCTTCATAATATTCACTAATTTGAAATATTTTTATATTGCAAAACTTTAATTGAATACATGTGAAAAGGTAAGTCAAAAGAGGATTTTCATTAAAAGCAAATATTAAATTTTATTCAAACCAATCAAAAAGTTAAAAAAATAAGGGTATGTTTGGTAGGCTCATTTTCAATTTTTATTTTCACAAAAAATAAGAATAAATTGAAAAAAATGTGATTGGTCATAATTTCCATAAACAATTTTGTGAAAACATTTTTAAATTTAGTTGAATTTATGAAAATGTTTTTTGTGTACAATTTAGAAATTGGAAACGAAGGAATTGAAAATGTGATGGCAATTATGTAATTATGATAAAAGAGAGAAATCACATCGGTTGAGATTAGAGTCTGAGGGTTTGTTTGGAAACATGGAGGGGGAGGGAAGAGAAGATATTGGAGGGGGAGGGGAGGGGAGGGAAGAGATTGGAGGGGAAGAGGAAGGAAACTCTCCCATTTGTTTGGAAAAGTAGCTCCTCCAAAATACTTCAATTTGAAGTATTTGTAATTTGTGAAGGAAGGAGGAGGAAGGGAGATTAATAGCTAATCCATATATATATATATAATAGCGATAGCAATGCTTGCTTAGGGCCTATTTGAGAGCTTAACATGGACATCATCCAAACATCATCTCAGTCAAGAAGTGGATGAAAGTACAAGTTGGCTATTTGTGTGACAAAAAAATCAGTGTCATCTCATTCACATCATCATCTCTTCTACAACATCATTTTATTTTCTCTTATAATTAGGGAAAATAACAATTTAACATATTCTCATTTATTACACTTATAATTTTGTCTCTTTATCTATTATTTCTTACCAATTTTTTCTCTTTTTCACTCACAAACCCCTCTCTCTCATATATATATATATATATATATAATTTATATTAATTTAATTAAACAAATTTTTATTTATTTGCAATGTTGTTATTTTTTTTAGTCCCAATATTCCTCTATTTGTTGAGTAAAATATACAATTGAATCCCTAAATTGTTTTTTAAAGTTACAATCTACTTCTATTCTCGTTACTGCATATTTTTTAAAAAAAAAGGAAAAAAATTAATTATCTTCACTTTTATAGGCATTTTGGTCCTCAAACTATGAGTTCAGTTTCTTTGGCTTCTATAACTATTTTTTGTTTAGTTTATTTCCTCAAACTATGCAATTAGTTTCATTTTGGTTCTCAAACTATTTTTTGTTCTATATTCGTGTCCAAAATCATCTTATGATTATATGCTGTGGATAATGAAAAAATAACGGTTAATTTTTTGGTTGGGAAAATACACAAGTTTTCACGTGTCTGTTATTTTTTTGGTTCAAATCATGGGTAGCCAGAAAATTGCAATGTTGTTTTGTTTTTTCTTTGTCCCAATATTTTTCTATTTGTTTGAATAATGTATATAATGCAATCCAAAATTTTTTTTAAGGTACAATTTTCTTCTAGTCCCATTATTACATTTTTTAATAAAATAAGATAAAAATTTGAAAAAGTAATTATATTCACTTTTTTTGGCAGTCTGGTCCTCAAACTATGGGATCGTTCGTTTCGATCATAAAACTATTTCTGGTTAGATTTTTTACTCAAACTACGAGATGAGTTGCATTTTGGTCCGCAAAATATTTGTTATATTTTCGAGTCGAAATTGCAACATTCCTATATGTTTTTTACTATTATACAATTCAATCTCTACTTTTTTAAATATATCTTGCGAAGTTGTGTAAAAATTAAAAAGAGTTAAAATAATTTTTTATCTTCCCATTTGTTGGCATTGTTGCTAGTCCGGTCCTTAAACTATGAGATTAATTTCGTTTCAGTAATAAAACTATTTCTGGTTTTATTTTGTTTATCAAACTACGAGATTAGTTGAATTTAGGTCTGCAAACAAATTACTTTTGTCATTGAATATCATAAATAAACCCGACTAATGATGACTGCGATTTTCTATAGGACCTCAGTTATAATTTACACATTTTAAGGACCGATTTATTAGATCGATACAAAGTTATGGACCGAATTGTACGTTTACAATAATTTCCATGTTATTTGCATTCTAGTCCCCAAACTATTATTTGTTATTTTTAAGTCGTTGAATTTCATAAATAGACCCAATTATTGATTGTTGCGATTTTCTACGGGTCACGAGTTATAATTTATACATTTTAAAGACCAATTCATTGGATCGATACAAAGTTATGGACCAAATTGTATGTTAAAAATAATTTTCATGTTATTTTCATTTTGGTCCCATCATCTCATTTGTGATGGACCAAAAACCATCATACAATTTTATCATTATCACGCTTTCCAAGATCATCTCATCTCAATATCATTCCATTCAAACCACACCCTCAACCAAGTGTAAAATTAAATTAAAGTAAACTCGAGAGTTTAAGTAAACTGGTAGAGGNGGGGGGGGGGGGGGGGTAAACTCGAATCATAAACTCGCCGAGTTTACCTAAGTATGCAGGATAAAATTTACCCCTATATATCATTTACTTTAAGTGTAAAATTAAATTAAAGTAAACACAAATATGACATAATATAGCACTATTATTCAAAATTCAAATAGTCATAAACTCATTATCTTATCCAAGTGTAAATTTGGTCCCATATTTTTTGTTGTTTCCAATTTGGTCCTATATCCTTTTTGTTGCACTTTTGGTCCCATATGTTTACAAAAGGTCCCAATTTGGTCCTGTATCTTATGGTCAAGTTGCAGAATTAGTCTCATATATTTGCAAAAGGATTAATCATTAGTTGATTCTTTTACAAAGATATAGGACTACTTATGCACCTAACCCAAAGATATAGGACTAATTATGTGATGGACCCAAAGATATGGGACCAAAAGTGCAACAAATAAAAATCTGGGACCAAATTGGGAACTGAGCAAAAGATATGGGACAAAATTTGAATTTTAGCAAAAAATTTAACACTTTGATGTGAACTCGCCGAGTTTAAGGTAAACTCACGACTTCACATGAGTTCACACGAGTTTACGATTTTGCTACGAGTTTACCCAAGTTCAGGTCATTTCTGAGTTTGGGACGAGTTTGCTCGAAATTAGGGGGTAAACTCAGCGAGTTTACGAGTTAAAACTCGAGTTTGACAACCATGCCTACAACACCTATCATCTCATCTCATTTCATTATTTATTAATATTTCTACCCTTATAAAAATTAAAAAAAAATCTATAGACCTATTTCAACCAACCACGATCATTACATACTCTTTTATGTAATTTCACATCTTATTTAACATAATTTTCTCTTAAATCATCCAAACACCAATCCATTATTTTCATCTCATCTCATTCACCAAAATGAGCTTGTCTTGCCTTGCCTTGTCTCCGAAAGAGGCCCCCATCTTTTATTAGTTTTTACTCTTGCGTGGTTGCACTCATCACCCACCATTATTAATTAGAGAAAATATATTATTTGCTACCTGAATTTATACTGACTCAATTAATCAGTTTTTGAATAATCAAAATATACTAGTTAGCTCTTGAATTATTATAATTGTCACCGATTTGGTCTCTGGGTCAAATCCAATGATCAAAAAGTATAAATTTGGAGACTAAATAGTATAAATTTAATAGAAATTAAGTATCCAAAAAGTATAAAATTATTTCAAATTCAGAGACCAAATAGTATTAGTTTAATCCTGATACATCACTATTTGGGCGTACGCCTAATAATCCTTCGCTCCAGGCCTCCTTCCCTCTCCACACCCTTCTGGGCGCACTTGAACCAGCCAAATGCCCCTCCGCGCATTTAGGGGCGGCCGTGATCCATCCGGGGTTACGGAGCTCGCCCCCAGCTTGACACGCAGTCACCCACGATTGTCTTGCTTTGCGATTCTCGTTGGTGGAGGTCGTGGGCCACGAACTTGGTCATGCCCATGTTCTCTGGTCCGCTGGCACCTGCCCTGTAACGCGACACGCAATCACCCACGATTGCCTTGCTCCGCAAATCTCGGTCTCCACAACTCTCGCTGCTGGAGATCGTGTTCGATTACGTGGTGCGCCCCACGCGCTGGCCACCACTCTCACCCTACTCTATAAATAGGGCTCAACCCAGCAGACAAAGGTTAGGCACTTCTTACTCATCAGATTTCTCTTGCTCTCACATCTCTCATTTTCTAACTTGAGCGTCGAAGTATTCTTCGCAGGGCCCCCACTGTGAAGTTCTTGTAGGTACTTGGACATTCAAGCTTGCTCTCGTAGCCCACACTCGTGAACTAGTAATCCTGCCCTTTTTCTAGTTCATCATTGACACCGACTGTGGGGAGCTCACGCCGTGCGTTCATAACCACGTGCTCCTCACCGCTTCTTACATACGTGAGCCTTTGTGCCCACCCCTCTTGCTTTTCTTTAAAAGCTAACTCACCATATCTTGCTATGGCCAATATCGAGGACTCCCCCCATGATCACCTTCTGGAGGACGACCTCTCTGACTCCCAAGAGCACGCCCCGGGAACTCAGGAGGGCCACAGACAAGAGGAACACAAAGACGAGGGACCCTCTCGAATTGCACCACCCGTGACCCAGACGGGCGCTACGGGACAGACATTCGAAGCTCAGGACATTATGTCCATTTTCTGTGGGATGATGAAAGACCAGACGGACGCCCTCCGTCGTGAGTTTCAGAATTTCTCCATTCACAACACTCCCATTGGGACGCCGCAAGGATCCAATCCAGCCCGCCGTAACACTACAGCGGGGTCAGCTCAAAACGTCTCGGCCACCGTTGGTTTCAAGGACGAGCCGGGCACCTTCATCCCTCAGAAGGGGCCTTTTGCGCTGTCCATTCAGCGCGACATCATTCCACATGGCTTTAAAATTCCCGTGAAGATTACACCATACGAGCCCGCCGCGGATCCGAATTTACACATGAAGGCATTCAACGCCGTTGTTCAGCTGACGTCCATTACTAAAGGGAAAAAATTCAAGCTGTTCCCAACCACCCTCGGCCAGGAAGGCCTTCACTGGTACGCCCGCCTCCCGGATTACTCCATCAGTACCTTTGAAGAGCTGGAGGCCGCCTTCCTCAAACGCTTTGCTACGAGTATCATCTACAAAAAGCCATCAACTGTGATGGCGAACCTAATCCAGGGTTCTAGTGAAAGTCTCTGGGACTTCCTCAAGCGTTTCTCCGAGCGCTGTCATGAGGTTGAAGATTTAGAAGATAGCGTGGTCATCCATGCCTTTAAACAGGAGCTCCGCCCCGGTAATGTCTCCAACGAGTTGGCGCTCGCCAACCCAGAAACCCTGGAATCATTGCTGAAGCAAGTCAGTGAATTTATTGTTAATGAGGACAACCAGTTCGCCTCCAAGAGCCGCTTCAACAAGATGAGAGACATGCAGAATAGCCAGTTTAACGGACGGAACCAAAATGGAAACGGAAACGGAAAATGGAAAAGGCACGATCGCCCTTCCAGCTCATCCCAGGGATCGTCCCGCCCGCCTTTCACGGGCAAATTCCCAACCTATCACATTCTCACTGTCTCCAGATTGGAAATCTGGCGCGCTTGCGGGACGCCCGAGATCTTCTCCATAGCGAAGCCTCTCCCTGTTAAGTTTTGTCGCCCGAGAGACACCAGTAAACATTGCAGATATCATAATGGCTACGGCCATACCACTGACGAGGGCATCTCACTGAAGGACGCCATCGAACAGCTCATCAGAGATGGCCACCTGACCGAATATAAGCAAAAGAAAAGGCCCGAGACTGACCGGGACGCCTCCCAGCCTAAAAACAGGAAGACTGCAGAGGACGGGAACGCCAGCACGAAACTTAACGAGAAGCCCGCCAGGAACGTGATCAACACCATCTCCGGTGGAATTCACAGGCATAAGACCCCCCACAATCGCAAAACAATCATGCGATCGATTATGTGTATGCACTACACCAATAAGCACTCCTACGAGGACGCCCATGAGCCAATCACGTTCACCACCGATGAGCTGATGCCCATCGAATATGATGAGCCCATGGTCATCACTGCCCGCATTGGCGAAATTGACGTGCGAAGAATCCTAGTGGACCAAGGATCCTCCTCAGACATCCTATACTTCCATGCTTTTGAACATCTGGGCATCCCTTTTGGCGCCCTCAAGCCCTGCAACGAACCCCTAATCGGTTTTGTAGGGACCAGGACGCCCGCCGAAGGAGTCCTAGAGGTCAAACTAACACTGCTTGGGGACGGAGAACCCCCCAAGATGTCTGCCATCTACGCCAGCTTCATCGTGGTGGCTGCCCCATCTGCATACAATGCCATTCTTGGACGCCCAAGTCTGAATGCTTTCCGAGCCGTGATCTCCACAGGTCATTTACTGATGAAGTTCCCGACAAGATGGGGGACAGCAACTATCCGAGGCGACCAGCTAGAAGGTCGCCGCTGCTACGCAACTAGCTTAGCCCGAGTCACGATCGACACCGGCTGCCAGACTGGGCTTTTAATGGTAGGAAAACCGGACTCTCCTGCCTCGGAGCCCGCCGGAGAGGATGCAGACGCGAGCACTACTATAGAAGTAACAGACCTACGTGACGAGGTAGACCACACTAGTGGCTGATGCCTCTTAGATCTGTAACTAACTCTAACGGGTGGACTAGCCGCCCGACCTTAAGATTAGTTGCAATCTTTCCCTTTCATAGATCTGTTATGTTTCTTTATGTTCGTTTCTCCCTTCCCTAAAATGCTTCAGGCCCAGTTTTATCTCTCTATGTACAATCCGACCTACCCATGGCGGACGAACTTTTTACTTAATAAAATATCATTTTCCCTTACAAAGTCTTTCGCACACTTTTAACTTACGCGTATCATCTCTTTGCATGGTCCGCCTCGGACATGCCCGGCGTAGACCCCACTCTGGTCATGCATTCTCTCGACGTGGACGACCGTCGCGGAGTGTTTCAAAAGAACCGAGTCCTGGGGTTAGAGCGGCAGCTCGCCGCAAAGGAAGAGGTCAACAAGTTGTTGGCGGTCGGCTTCATACGGGAGACCAAATACCCCACCTGGCTGTCCAATGTCATTTTGGTCCCCAAGCACAATTGCAAATGGCGAATGTGTGTGGATTTTACAGACCTGAACAAGGCGACCCCTAAGGACCTTCATCCTCTACCCAGCATCGATAAGTTGGTAGACAATACCTGTGGGTACGCCACTCTAAGCTTCCTGGAAGCTTTTCAGGCTACAACCAGATCAGGATGAACCGTAAGGACATTGACAAAACGGCCTTCATCACTGAACAGGGTATCTACTGCTATCATGCCTTTCGGCTTGAAGAACGCGAGTGCCACATATCAGAGGATGATGGACCGCTTCTTCAAGGACAATGTAGGGAAGAACATCAAAGTATACGTCGATGACATGGTCGTCAAAACAAAGGCTGGCGGCGACCACCTCGATGACTTGCAGGAAATCTTCCAGATTCTCCGCCATTACAGATTACGCCTCAATCCCGCCAAGTGTGCCTTCGGGGTTGGCAGGGGCAAATTCTTGGGCTTCATAATCTCCTAGCGCGGGATAGAGGCAAACCCGGATCAGTGCCAGGCCATTCTCGACATGACATCACCGAGAACTCTGAAAGAGGTACAACGCCTCAACGGGCGCATAGCCGCGCTCCACTGCTTCCTAGCCAGGTCGGGCGACCGCTGCTTACCCTTCTTCAAAACTTTAAAAGGAGGAAAAAACTTCACTTGGACCGCCGAATGTGAAAAAGCTTTCCAAGAGCTAAAGCCTTATCTCAGCCGACCGCCCATTCTCACAACCCCTTCCCCGGGAAAGCCCATCTATGTATATCTCACCGCAACCGATGTGGCGGTAAGCTCTGTCTTGATTGTCGAAGACAAAAACGAACAACGACCCATCTATTTCTCCTGCAAGGTACTCACAGGCGCCGAAACCCGTTACCATTTGCTAGAAAAACTGGTGTATGCTTTGCTTGTATCCACAAGGAAGTTATGGTTGTACTACCAACAGTACGAGATAGTGGTCCGCACCGACCGCCCGATGAGACAAATCATCCATCAACCTGACATCGTCGGACGCCTCGTCAACTGGTCAATCGAGCTTTCTGAGTTCGGCCTAGTCTTCGAGCCTCGGCACGCGATAAAAGCACAAGCTCTCGCCGACTTTGTCGCAGAGATGACGCCCGCCAATCCGGCCTCCCTTACATGGAACGTTTACATAGACGGAGCCTCATCCGTCAAGCTTCGCGGCGTAGGTGTCATTGTTGAGTCGCCCGACGACTATGCCATCGAACAGGCTATCGATATACGATTCCCTGCCACTAAAAATCAGGCAGAGTATGAAGCACTTATAGCTGCCCTAGAGCTCGTCGTCGGCATGGGCGCCCAGGACATTCACATCTACAGTGACTCCCAGCTTGTGGTTGGACACATGAAAGGAGAATTCGAGGCCATGGAACCCACCTTACTCAAGTATGTGGAGAAGGCGCGATACATCTTCCGTCATCATATCCGGGTCGCCCAATTCACGCATATCTCGTGTTCTAAAAACGCCAGGGCAGATGCTCTGGCCAAACTTACCGCCAAGCCAGACGCTAGAGGGCGTTCCTCCATCATCTGCACAGTCCTCGAACGCCCCTCGATTGAAGGGCCGGCTGTCCTCGCTATCGAAGCACTCGCGGACTGGCGAACGCCCAACATCGAATACATCAGGAGCGGAACTCTCCCACCCAATAGAAACGAATCCAAGAAGGTCATACGCCGAGCGTCCCACTACTTCCTCTGGGGAAAACGATCTCTACCGCCGAGGTCACTCCATGCCCTGCCTCAGGTGCGTTGGTCCTAATGACGCCTGCCTCATCCTCGAAGAACTTCACGACAGACTCTGCGGGTCATATCAGGCCGCACTTACCTTAAAGCGCAAAGTCCTCATTTCGGGATACTACTGACCTTCCATCATCAGGGACGCCACTAAATTGGTAAAAACTTGCAGAAAGTGCCAGGAACGCGCCAACCATATTCACATTCCAGGAGAAGACATGCGCCCAATGGAATCTCCCTGGCCCTTCGACGTGTGGGGCATCGACATCCTTGGACCATTTTCGACCGCCACTGGCCAACGGAAATTCCTTATCGTCGAGATCGACCTTTTCACAAAGTGGATCGAGGCAGAACCCGTCACATCCATCAGCTCTGCCCAGATGAAGACCTTCGTCTTGCAGAACATACTCTTACGATTTGGCGTCCCTCAGCAGCTTATTAGCGACAACGGCTGCCAGTTCATCAGCGAATCTTTTCGCACTTTCTACTCCGAGTGGGACATTTCCCTGGGCAACACCTCGGTCGAACACCCTTCAACGAACGGGCAGACTGAGCTTGCCAACCGCATCATCCTGAATGGATTGAACCGTCGGCTTGACAACTCCAAAGGACGATGGACAGATGAACTTCCGATCGTCCTATGGTCCTATCGCATCACACCTCAGGAATCTACAGGCGAAGCCCCCTACACTCTCACATACGGGTCGCTCGCCATGATTCCAGCGGAGACCAATTTCCTCTCCGACAGAGTCTTGTACTACAACGAGGAAACTAACCAAAGCCATAGGGCGATCACCCTCGATGAGCTTGAAGAAGTACGTGAGATCGCAAGTATCAGACAGGTCGCCTACAAGGAACGCATGGCAAAGTACTTCAACAAGAAGGTCAAACATCGATCCTTCGAAATCGGCAACCTCGTACTCCGAGACGTCGCCAACGACCGCTTGAATCGCTCACACGACAAGCTACACCCCAACTGGGAAGGCCCATACCGCATCGTTAATGTGATTCTAGGGGCCGCGTACATGTTATCCACACTGGACGGCCGCCGGCTGGAAAACACATGGAATGTCGCAAGCCTTCGAAACTATCTTGATCGCACGGTCAACAACATTACACTTTGATCTATTTCTTATGTAACTTTACAGTCTCTTTTCTTTTCGTTCACTTCATGTAGCGACCGTCGTGACTCTCACATTAATATAATTATGACGTTTCTCTCCACTCTCATGACTTGTGTGTATTCTATGATTATTTCATTTGCATCAACTTAGGCCCAGCCTAATCTAAACGACTTGCAACGTATATGTTATTTTCAACGCTCCAATGAAGAGTTCGAAAGTAGGAGGGACGCCTCCAAACGCTTTCTTTCAGGTGCTCCGCGCGCCCATGAGCCGAGAAGTTGCTCATACGCCATGCTGGACCATTACCTCATGGATGGCTAGCCCCATTGATTGCCAACAAAGTTAGGCGAACATCCATATTTGCGCAAAATAAACATCTTAAACAGATAAAACAACACAGCATGCATACAAAACATACTTATCAAAATATGGACCTTACGGCCTAGCAAATCATCAGGCCGCACTGCCCAAACATTCAACAATTTAAATGGCACAACCGCCCGAAAATATCCAACAAAGGGCACACACGCCCTATACAATTCAAAAGGGGAAACTTCCCCCCAACAGAATGCAAATTTTTACAAACGGATGACTCAATCATCCGAAATCACTGTAGTATTGGCCACCTTTGGAGCATGGTCGCCACTCCCTTCACCTCCCTCGCTGTCGGCCGCCTCGGCTACACGGGATGGATTTTCAACGTCCTCCTCATTCCCCGCGGTGCTCAGAACATCCGCCGGAGGCACGTACCCTTCATCCCCAGGCCTGACTGCGACCGCCCCTCTGCCAGTTCATAAGCATGAATGGTCCAGTCATCGGGCATGGCGGGTATCTGTTTGCCCAGTTCATCATCGTCCGCCCGCATGCGGATCTCCTGGCCACCCTGCCCATCCGGTAACACCTCGTTGGCGTAGTCAATGCCCGCCTCGTTCAGCTCGGGGTTCAGCAGATTTAACTGCTTCCGGCAGTTCTCGAAGCTGCGTGCGGATGCGTTAATGAAATACCAATACCATTGCTTCCACTCATCCTGGCACGCCCGCTCGATTCTTTGGGCCTCACCCGCTTGGAACAACTCAAGCTCCTCCATGGCGGCCTCCGCCTCCCCCCTCTGAACCCCGGCCTCTCGCACGGTCGCGGCCGCCTCTTGGTCTCCTTTCTTCCTTCTCTCTCTCTCTCTTTTCTTCTCCTCCTCCCGCTTCTTCACAGCTGCCCTCTAGGCCTGAACCTCCGCCAGCGCCTGGTCCCTAGCAGCTTCCAGTGCTTTGAGCTGCTCAACACCACCGGGCGCCCTCGCCTCTGCCCTCAAACAGGCGACTTGTTTTGCCAAATTATGCGCCAATGTCTGAGCGGCGTGTGATGCCACAGCCGCCACCATACTGTGTACTGCTGCATAGTCTGCAGGAGGGCGCTTGAAAGCTTTGACCACCAGGGGATCATGTCAGTCAAAGGTACCCGAAGTGTACAAAGACTGGATGGAGGCCACACCGGAGAATCGCCCTCTATTTGGATACGAGGGCAAGTAAGGGAATTGAGCCTCTCCCTTCTCGTCGACCTTCCGCTCGTCCGGCATGTACATCCGAGGGTTGCGCGGCCCACCGCCGTCGGGATGACTGTTCTTGATGAACTTGTCTAACTCCTCGTCATCCTAGTGTATGAACACCCCCGGATCCACGAGCCCACTCGTGCGCGCCTTTTTAGAAGGCGGTCACTCCTTTGTTGCACAGCCCACCAGGCCTTTCCCCTTGTCAGCCGACCTTTTCCACTTATCCAACGGAGAAGCATCGGCCCCTGCTGTGTTTCCTGTCGGACTCATACCCCCAAGAGCCAGCACAGGCGGACCCGTCCTTCTCCTTGATGACGTCGCTTATGTTGGGGCTACCGCACCCCCCAAAGACGTTGGGGCACGTGCAGAAGGAAGCCCTGAGACCCTATGCCCAGCATCGGGCACCATTGGAGGAGCAAAGGGAGCTCGCGCCCAAGCAGGTGCAGAAGTTTGTGCAGGCGCTTGCTCGCCTACCGGCTCAGCATCAGCCGCTCCTGTAGAACTACCGGCCCCCTGATCGGTCGGCCTCTTCTTTGCGTCGGTCAGAGCTGCAAAACAAACAACAAACACAATGGTTATACACCAGTCGATCGCCCATAAAGTTATAACAATCAAAGAGTTAAAACGACATATATTACATGATTGCACAAAGTTCCTGTAAAACGAACTAAGGAGCCTATCCGCTCGTCGCTCCTCTTCGCTAAGGTGCCCCCGCTTGATCGGGCTCGCTCCAGTCTTAGCATCCGACCACCCTACAGGGAACTTGGGACGGTCGTCCTCCTCCCTCACCCACCACGGGCGCCCCAACCCATTTTGTACAATGGGAAAGTACCTATCTTTCCAATTTTACCAGTTGCTAATGCTCGCTGGAAACCCACTCAAACTACTCCCCTTCCTCTGTATATTCACACGCCCGGCGTCCCCGGGCTTAACAAAAAACCAATATTAAAACAGTTTTACAGTGAGCTCAATGCCCACTTTCCAAGCTGCGAACTGCAGGAACTTCAGACTCCGTCAACCGTTCGCCATCAACTGAACCGGACAACAATTGAGATGGTTCAACAGGTCCATCTCGAAATTTGTAAACGGCATCTCCGAATCACACTCTCGCAGCAGGACTTCATACACGACGAACCCTCGCCGGTGAGTCCAGCCGACCGAGTTGTTGCCATCCCACACGCCCACCGCCATGTCGCTCGCCTCCCTGCCGAACCCTGGCCCGAAATATGCGTTCTGGGCCGCCTCCAACTTCGTGTCGTCGTCAAATCGCAAAGCTGGCGTCGTCGGCGGCCCTTTAGTCGCACTACATTCAGGGTTTCCCCACCCCTCAGCTGCATCCCACATAATTGGCTCTTGAGCCCGGATCAATCTTTCCCCCTCAGCCGCCGACCCGCATAGGTCACCCGTCGGCTCACCCAACACTCTGGCCGGCTCGTCCTCCGAGCCGTCTGACACCTCTGACCTCAACTCCTCTTCGGTCGTTTCAGACATAATTACAGGTTTATAAACAACTAAGTCTCAACACCCCCTATATGCGCTCGTCGCTTCCTCTTGTTGGGAAATCACGGCGCGCGCAGCAGAAGCGAAAAAGTAAAATTGATCAAAAACATGGCGCAAAACAAAAGTGATTTCCCTACGGATCCGCTAGCTGAATTTAAACCGGTAAAGTTAGTGGTATACCTCAAGAGTTTCAATCGGTCCGGTTGAACGTTGCAATTCTGAGAAGTCCACACGAAGCGTCCTTCCTCTGCCAGTAATCCACATGAGCAGTTTAGTGGCACCAAGGTGCTAGCCTTCAGTTCTTTTCTCCAAAAGAACAAGGGAACTCAATCTACGGCTCTTAAAATTCAAGAACAATTCTTGAACCTTAAGAGGAAAGTGGCGCCAAGAAACAAGAACACCTTCTTGTTTTTCTCTCAAAACCCTAATTAGGGTTCAAGTCGAATTTTTCCTCACTCTTAAGGAAATTCGACTTCCTCTCTCTCTACAAATTAGGGAGCTAAAATTTTCTCTCTCTTCACAAGGAAAAAAGTGTGCAAGTCGACTTGCTAGCCCTATTTATAGAGTTGGGGATTTTGATAATTATAATTAGGGAATCCCTAAATTAATGGATTATCAAATTATAAAATTATAAGATTACAATAATATTATAATTTTAGGACTTGAATTCTTAATTAAAATATTACCTTAATATCTAGTAAACTACCAAATTGGTCCCTCGATTATTGGCTCGCTGACAAATTGGTCCCTGAATTTAGGAAATTGACAAATAGGTCCCCAAATTTTTCTAACGAGTCAAATAGGTCCTCGAATTTTTCTAACGTTAGTCAAATAGGTCCCCAAATAACATGCACAGAATGACCTATTTGACAAATGTTAGAAAAATTCGGGGACCTATTTGACTCGTTAGAAAAATTCGGGGACCTATTTGTCAATTTCCTAAATTCGGGGACCAATCTGTCAGCAAGTCAATAATCCAGGGACCAATTTAGTAGTTTTCTCCCTTAATATCTTAATTGAATTCAAAATGCAATATTTGAGAATCAAATTGGAAGATCAAATCTTCCTCCTTTGACCCACAAGCCATGCGCCTATTCCCCTTTATTTTTAAGGAATTTAATAAATCAAAATAACATTCCTAACTCTTAGGAAGTTATAACCAACTTATTATCTTCCAA
>QANZ01033888.1:34267-66621 GCA_003254925.1 Chamaecrista fasciculata
ATTAATTAAAATCAAGCTAAAAGAGGCGCCACCCTCTATCCAATTTATCCCAATATTAGTGAATTTAATAAATCAATAATCTCCTAACTTTTAGGAACCTTATCTAATTTATTATTCCCTAATATTATAATTGTAAATAGATTAATCCAATTAACTATTTAACAATTAATATATTTAAACTTGTCTCACAAATTTAAATATCATTAACGTAGATTTTATTTAAGACAAGACTTTATGTCCCAGACATTTAGCTATGTCTTAAATTGTGTCACCAGAGTGACTCACGAATTAACCCTAATTCGTGTCCCTTTAAGCGGTGTCCAGATCCTGCTCATGTGTGACCCAGCAAGCCCCACGTGAAGTTGGCAGCAAGCCATCTCTATGACTCACAAGTCGAGAGCGGACTCAACCACATTCCTCAGCACTGTAATCAACCAAACCCGTACCTAGCCCTTATGGCTACCCTGCTACGGGCAACGTTAGACTAGGCCAAAGTCTGACAACTACAACGCCAAAATAGTCAAGACCTCAGGTCTAAGGCATCGTGACAGGTGTACAGGAGAGATTAGCTAATGACTAAACCCATGCAGGACTCTCCGGGTCAGTCCAGCAACTTGTAACCCCTTACTCATTGCACCATGACTCTCGTAAAGCATCTAGTGCATGTATCTCCATACACCGAGGTCATGCTGGTCTTAGTTCATTCCCGCTCCCACGAGAATAATCGACCAGGGAAGGATTTATATTAATTATCTCATAATTAATCATGGACGCTATCATAGTAAACATGCTAATAATCTGATAACAACATAATTTATCTCCATAAATTAATCAATATGTTCAAACATATACATAAAAGGATTGGCCCTAGGGCACAATCTCCAACAATATTTATGTGACACACCTATCTGATGGTCCTCTAAAAATATAGCGTTCTGTGTCAAAGTAATCCACTAAGTTTCAGTATAGAGCAGTTGCTACCACAGTTTCTGAACTCACTTGGACCAAAAACCTCATGACTGAGCTCAAACAATACACAAATACTACTCCTACTGTGTTTTGTGACAATGTGAGTACCACATATTTTGTGCAAATCCAATGCTTCACAACAGAATGAAACATGTTGTCATAGACTTCCATTTTGTGAGGGATCAAGTTCAAGCAAAAAATCTCATAGTTACCCACCTCCATTAAGCTGATCCTCTTACAAAACTACTGCTAAAGTATGCTTTTTAGAATCATCTATCCAAGTCAGGTGTCATCAACATAACCCCCAACTTGCGGGGGCGAATTAACCTCAAGCTACCCTAGCTTCTGAAATCATGTTGATTAGCCTCCAAATCAGCTGCATATCTCTTTTATATACTACTTTTAATTGTAGACATTATCTGTAATGAAATTTAGATTTATTCCTTTATCTTAGGAGTTTTTTTTTTGGCCAACTTATCTTAGGAGTTTTAGTTCATTGATTCTAGGTATATATTCTTTACGAAATATGTCCAAATTTAATTTAGGAGATTTTATTTCTTATATATATGTAGCTTGTTTTTTCTGACCTAATAAAATATCAAATCATTTTTCATCTTTGCGTCATTACAATTACTAGTATAATAAATGACCTGATTACATTGTAGCTCAAGTATTGTAAACCAACTTTGCTTGTTTGACAGTGAAACAAATGACCTACTTTCGCGATTCGATTTGACCTCGTTTTTTATTGTCCCCAACTAGATAGAGAAAGTACTCATCAAAAGCAATATGTAGCTTTGGAATCCTCACGTTCAAACTTGAAACAAGAAAGATACAACAACATTTAGTAAAATGAGACCAAGATGAAATTAAATGGCAAGAATTAGGACCAATATGAAACTTTTAAAATAGTTAGGACCAAAACAAACTAAGGCATACATTTGGAACCTATTTGAAAATTTGACCTTTGAAATATGTCTTTGCATCAAGTATGTGCTTCGTATGGTTATAAATTTCTCCCCAAACCATTCATCATGTTCAAACACCACAAACTACAAATGCTCTATTTGTTTCGGGTGAGGAAAGTCTATTATTCGATCTTGCTCTAAAACAATAAACATAGAATAATCCCGAGATTAGTAGAAACAAGTAAAATTGTAACTAATCCGTGGAGATTAAATTTAAGGTAAATTACATTTTGGTACCCTGTGGTTTGGTCATATTTCACTTTAGTACCATGTAGTTTAAAAAATTACACTTTGGTACCCCGTGGTTTAAAAAATGACACTATGGTACCATGTGATATTCTCTAATAACACTTTGGTATCTTTTTGGAGCTATTTTATAATATTTACCGTAATAAATTTTGCAAAAATTACATATTGACCCCCAATATTTTCAGAAAATTACAAACAGATCCTTAGAACAAACAAAGTGAGATATGACCAAACTACAAGGTACCAAAGTGTAATTTACCCTAAATTTATAATCCACTAGATGATCTTTATGTGATACCTTCACATTGTATTTATGAACAAACAAACAAATACTCAAATTGTCTCTAATTTCCACGGGAAGTGCATTTTCATATTTCTACAACAAATTAAAGAAACATCAATACTAGACAAATATAGGTCAATGTAAACAAAAGTCAATGAATTTTCTTCAAGTTTGATTGCATTTTATACTCTCCATTTGGTTATTACTTTGTTTATTCTCTTTAGGCCTCTTGTCCTCAAATTATTTTGTTTTCTTCATTACACAAATCTCCGTATAAAGCTGTTATCATTTCTAATTGATCTTCAGATACATTTTTTTAGGGATAATTAATGACATTATTACCTCTTTAACTTATATATAGAGTAATGCTAACAAAAAAGGATTCAACTCAATTAGCAACGAGAACATTCTCCTCATTATTAGTACAAGCTTCCAACTTAGAATACATTTTTTTCCCTGATTTTATCAAAAGATATTATACCCTAGTTTATAATTATCTTCAACTTTTTAAGATTATCCTCTACAATAGGTAAACTCGTGCTTGCTCTCCCATAAATACATTATAGATAATTCAAGCACAATTTTATTTTATTATATTTTTGTTGATAATTTAACATTATTGATATTGATTTCAAATTATGGAGTTTTTGATCTGGGGTTTCCCCAATATTACATACATTGATACATAAGAAACCAACGCCTTACTGTTCCGGATATCATAGCAAACACCACAATAATACAGATTGCAATGGCTTAGCATGAGAAGAAACGACGTCGTTAAAGCCTACTTTTCACTGATAGCTCACGCTTCACTTGATCCCTCAGAACTCTTCTTAGTAATTTGTTGGAAGCTGTTCGAGGAAAATCAGGAACAATTCTGACAAGGCTTATCTGTAGTGTTGAAGAGTTGGGAACAACAAATTAGAGATTTAAGAAAACAAATGCCAGATTAATATATTTCTATAAATGAGTAAACAAACAATTTGATCTCTGAAAGATCACTGAGCTAATAGCTTGCTCCTTGAAAAATTGAAATACATAGTTTAGACCCTGAAAGATCAAAATAATACACTTTTTAGTCCTTTTATAGGGAGTAAATAGTGTATCATTTAATCTTTTAGGGACTAAAGAAAATACCTTTTTAACCTTTCAAACACTAACATGTATATTTTAATCTTTTACCAACCTAGTTGTCAACTCAATGATTTTTCAAGGACGAGTTATTAGTTTACTTCTCCATAAACTATTTTGTGATGTGGAAAGATCTAGTGTCACCTTAAAAAGTCAAAATTACATGGATCTACATTTCAATATATGATTTCACTAAGTTATCTAAAGGAAAAATGTTTAAATCCAGTTAAAATTACCTTAAACAAAGGATTAAGGTTCCTTTGAATAGCTTTAGAGAGTATTGTTTTCAAGGTTTCTGCATTAGAGTTGTATCCTTGCTTTAAAACCACGAATATAACCAGTTGTTCTGGACCCCCATTTGGGGGTGCAACACTGATTGCAGCCGTCTCCAAAATGGATTCGTCAGCCCGG
The DNA here is from genome assembly GCA_003254925.1 of Chamaecrista fasciculata. Classification (NCBI taxonomy): domain Eukaryota; kingdom Viridiplantae; phylum Streptophyta; class Magnoliopsida; order Fabales; family Fabaceae; genus Chamaecrista; species Chamaecrista fasciculata. The sequence continues at coordinate 38,279 of QANZ01033888.1, forward strand.
TCACAGACACGCTCAATTTCTACAGAACTTGTCTGCAAGATAATTCAAAGTAAGAGCAAAAGCGAGTCCAAGAATGCAAAATTACGAGCAATAATCATATTTAATTTATCCTGGCTATCAAACTGGAAGCTTTGGAGCTCTTATGTCATATACAAAACAGACCTGATCCTTTAAAGTCCAAGAATGCAACAAAAAAAATGAAATATATTATATAGGGTGATATACCTTTATACCGCCAAGATTCATGGTGTCATCAGCCCTCCCTTCTACAATGAAGTAGCCTCCAACGGTTCGCCTGACTATATCACCGTGTCTCCTAAGGCGCTGCCAATAAATACTAGATGTTAGACGTACATTAAAAACACATCACTTAAAACAAGTAGAATTAATAAATGAATAATTATTTTTCAAATTACCATGCCATCAATGTGAGAAATGCATAATTTACTATCAGATTGTTGGAAAAATTTTGGCCAAAAAAAAAGTGTTGGAAAAATTTAATCTAAAAATTCATAGCTTGCATGCTTTTGTCATTGGCACACTTTGATGCCAAACAATAAAAAAACACTCAAAATTCAAAGCTTAACATTTGCATACATCTATACTCTGCCTGTTACTTCAGTAACAGTATGCATCCAAAAAATTGGAATCCCTTAATATTGATGGGAGAGTTCTATCGAGGACCTAAAAATTGTCTATTAATTAGTATTAAGCATAACAAATGAATTAAACCATTACCTTTCCTCTGTAAATGGGCATTCCCTTAAAGTAAATGTCTTCATGATTAGCATTAAGTAATCTATCAGTTGCTCCAAAATAAGGAGGAACAAGTCCCACTTCGCCCACACAAGCAACATCGTCTGGCTGTCATGTTAGACAAGAGATCATATTAATGTAAACTAGAACATGAAAACACTTAATTGTAAACTCCAGCCACAAGCTTTTGGAGCATCCAGTGAAGATGTCAACAAGCTGATCAGGTAAAGAAAGAACAACTAACAAATGAAACAGTAGATCAAGTCGTAGAAGTAAAAGAAAATAATTGATAGGAGAAACAGTTGGACCCATAAATGAGTCAACAGCAAAGGAGGATGTGTGTGGATTTTAATTGATGTCCATTAGCAATCCCAATATTTTTAGATCCAGGCTTCGGGTTAATCATTGCTGACCTTAAATATTACTTTTAGTTTGTAGTACTCAAAAAAGTTAAAAAGTTGAAAATTAAAAAACAAAAATGACCAAACAAAATAAACTAGCCAGCCGGGACAAGCTTTTACATGTGGAACTCCATGTTCATCGAGGATGACAAAGCTAGTCGACATTGATGGTGTACTAAATGCTCCAAAAGCTTGTGGCTGGAGTTGGCTTCCCACGATATAACTAGATGCGAGCTCTGTGCCACCGCAGCATTCAATGATTGGTCTGTAATAAGCTTTTGAAGAAAGCCAAAGGTCATCATCTATATTTGAAGTTTCTCCAGTGGAACAAAATAATCTGCATACATAAGCATATTTCAGTTTACTTATCAGAGAGCACATTTCGGTTTATTTATCATATAGTAAAATGTTTATTAAACTTTCAGGATTACCTAATCTTTGTCCAATCTAAGCCCTTCATGCAATTTGTATTCCTCCATGATTTTACTAAGCTTGGAACTGTTCCCAAAATATTTACACCGGCATCCTGAAATTGTATTATTAAATAGATCAGGCAGGGCTTGTGTGCACTCATAATTTTTTTTTTTTTTTTTTTTTGAGAGTACCAAACCAATCAAAGAAAATGTCAGAATTCGGCTTCCTAAATGATGCTCAAATAAGACATGATACTGTCAGCTACCGGACCTGTTATGAGTTGTATATAGTTAATGTAAGGCTGACTAGGGTATGACTCGTCGGCTATTAATGTAGATTAGGGGTGTGATATGATCCTAGACAAATCCAAGAAGCCCATGTTGACTTATGCTTGCAGGAAAAGGCCCAAGTTTGATGAAGTGCAGCCCAATACATCCATTAGGCAGCTGCTGGGCTTATCCTCAGCATATTTGTTTCAAGAGTAATGTTATATTGTAGTAGGGTGGTGCTGGTAGCCACGTATTAGTATTTCATTTGTATTTTCCTTTATTAAGTTAGGATATTGTGCATGTTCTCAGTTGTTGCACACGTTCTCTGCATTTTCATTCTAGGTGGTCTTGTATTTAGGATGTAGTTGTTAGCTTTGTTAACTGTCAAGGAGTGTATCTATAAATACTCCTCATCTCTTGTTAAGGGGACGACATTGAATATATATCAGATTATTTCCAGCTTTCCAAGTGTGAGATTCTTATACTTGTGGTCTTTATTTTTTCTGTCTTGGATCATATAAGGGTGACAGTGTATGACTCATAGGTTCTCATATTTGTATATAAAGTCATATATTGTCTTGTGAATGATAACAAGGAAACTCATCCTATCTCTTCAAGATGTCCATGGTATCAGAGCCTAAATAATATATTCTCCCTTCCTTCTTGGTGTCTTTTTCTGAGCTGGGGTTTCGAGTGCAGATTCTGCAAGTTCGGCACGTGCAAGTGTATATTGCACATTTAGAGAGATTTGGTTCCAGTCATCTGTGAGTGACACTGCCAGTGAGGAGGCAGAAGGGTCCAAATGGCCAGTCCTCGAAGTTTGGTGGCCAACAGAGCAGCACATGAGCATCACATGCCGCTTCTTTGTTGCAGTTATGGGATCGTTGGACCCATCAAGGTGGTTGGTGGTGGTATTTTGTGGTATTGGTACGGGGCATTGTGACCTACTTCACTTGGTGCCTCTCTTTGGTGGGTTTTGGTACCTGTCAGTGGTTTTCTCACCATTTTGGAACTTTCCCTATGTGTGTCTGTGGTTTTTAGGACTAGGTGAGCAAATTCTCTGGCCAATCTAGCTTTGTTTGGAGATCGTGGGGTGATTTCCATTTTGTGGTGACTCTATTTGGAGATCTTTTGGTGATTATTTGGTCTCCTTTATTTATGACAAAATGTCTGAAAATGATTGTTATATATTTGATAGATACAAAAATGTATTTATACATGAAAAGAAAAACTATCCTAGGAAAGAAAGTAATTACATGAGTTGTATATTGCTAATGTAAGGCTGACTAGGGTATGACTCATGGGCTATTAACGTAGATTAGGGCTGACTAGGGCATGAATCATAAGTTCTCATGTTTGTATACAAATTCATATGTTATCTTGTGAATAATAACAAGAAAACTCATATTTTTTTAGTAAACTAACAATTTAGTAAGGGCCGCCTTGACTCAGCAGTAAGCAGGCTTGCTATGGGGTCTGAGGTCGTGGGTTCGAATCATCTTTTCTACAAGAAGGCAGAGGTAAGGCTGCCTAGTATATTCCCTTCCCCAGCACCCCCACCAAGTGGGGACTCGAAATGGTTGATAACTAACTAAACTAACAATTTGGTCCCTGAAAGATCACCGAGCTGACAACTCGATCCCTGAAAGATTGAAATGTACAGTTTAGTCCCTGAAAGATCAATACGGTATACTAATTACTTCTTTTAATGGAGTAAATAGTATACAGTTTTAATCTTTCAGGGACTAAAAAGTATACCATTTTGATCTTTCAGGGACTAAATGTGTATTTTAATATTTCGGAGACCGAGTTGTCAGCTCGATGATCTTTCAAAGTTTCAAGAACCAAATTGTTAGTTTACTCCTTTTTTTTTCGTAGCATTGACCGTCAGTTGCAATTTGTCTTTTTTCACAAAGATATAGAGAAAGTTTCTGTGTTGTGCCCTGGAGAGACTATCTCACAGGCATTTCCTGCTACATGCCACAGACAAGTTTAGAACCCACTGCAGGTAATGGAATGAATTCATTGAATTCATTTCATCCATAAAATATGAAATAACTAGTCAGCATCCATTATGGTCCTATTCTCTATCATTGGTACAACAACAAGAATAATATGAGATCTTGTGCAAGTTGGAACATATTACATAGGCAGTGCAATAATATAGTTGGAGAAATCACCTGAACAAATTTTCCAAAACCTCGGCCTAGAGGAGATCCATGATAAAGAGCAAGAGTAGCACCAGCTAGAAGGCATGAATAGATTAGTGTTGGTCCCATTACCCATCCTAGATTTGTAGGCCAGCAGTAAACATCTCCAACTCGAACATCAATTACAGCCCATGCATCAGCAGCACTTCGAATAGGTGAAAGTTGAGTCCAAGGAATAGCTTTTGGTTCTCCTATCAAAAGAAAAATTAAAATCAGAAAATCATTATAATACTAGTCTTGCACCTATGTGTACTTTGGATAGAATCTATACCAGTGGTTCCCGATGAGAAGAGTATGTTAGTCACAGACTCGACTGATTGATAGACAGGAGAGTAATAGTTTGATCTGCCAATAGTCAAATAATAAAGTGAGACAAGACACATAAATTCAAATGAAATCCTTCAGTTTTTGTTTGCAAAAATTTTTTAGCAGTGGTTAGTTAATAGGAAGACATTACAGTTTGATCAGACTATAAAGTAGTCCAATAGACAAAGTAAAATGCAAATCACCTGGGATGCTGACTCCTAGACGAGAGAAAATCTTTCCATGACTGATCCTGTTCTCTTAACTGTACTCCAATATCATCACCAATAACAGGGAGGACAATAACTTTACATGTAGCTGCCTCAATGACTCGACTGCAAGGAGAAATACACAGCATGAGTTTTTCAATGATTAGCTTAATAAAAATCAACAGGCCAAAATCTATCAAAGAAAAATTCAAACATGAGGACAGTCAAGCTTGAAATATTTCAACTTTTCCAGAGAAACATACTAAAAGAAAGTCATACTGCCATTTAAATTAGCCTTTTAACTCAAGGAAATCCATGGTTGGTTATAAATTTTAGCCAATAAACAATATCAATTTATGTATCTAACTAAATATAGACATCATAACGCCAATAAAATATTGATTTCAATACAGTAGAAAACAAGATAAACAGTTACAAATTCACATGTTGAAAATAAGGTAAACATATCAAATAGACAGAAACATGGTAGTAGTGAACCAAGATGTGAAGTTATTATTCAACTCTTGATTTGAGAAATGCAGCAAGAAAGTTTAGGGTGAAAAAACTTTACCTGTACAAAGGAAATTTCCGACCACCCCTTGATATGAAATCCTGGAAACAAATTTTAGCTTAGATGGTATTTCCTAGTTCCGATAGTAATAGGTAGAATGTCATGCAAGTTTAAGGTTAGATCGTATTTCCAACCATCTTATATATGTAGTTGTCATGCAAATTTTGCAAAATCATCACATAGCTTTTAATTTACCATCACATTTTGTTTGGTAACCAGGAATAATGGTGTTGAACAATCAAAAGTTTTATTTTATGAAAAAAAAATTATAACAAGAAAAAAAGAAAACAGCACGTAGAAGGAGTATAAGAAATCCTCCTATGATATAATATATAGGGCAGAATGGGTAGCTTTTCCTAAATTTAAGACTTCTCTACATGAAATTTATTCAAAAGAAAACCACTGAAAAAAATCTCAATAAGTTTATCCTTAAAAAAACAATATCAAATATAACAACTTATATATAGATATTCTAATTAAGAAATCTAATCATAGAAATCGATGCAAATAACATAATTAATATTTATATTTTTAATAATATATATTTGTGTGTGTGTGACTGTCTGTTTATGTACATAAAAATAAATATATAAATTTGTATAGGTTTACCAACAGAACAATAAAAATATGGTAACTAATCACAATTCCAAATAATTCAAGAGAACGTGGTTTAGGTTTACCAACAAAATTCCCCCAGACATATCCACTCCCAGTAATAGATGAGCTACGAGATGAAGATAGTGGTGCAAGAGATTTAACCAAATCAGGGTTTGAAGCAAGGTTGAGAAGATGGCTTTCTGGACCCATATGGGACATCAGGATTCAGGTTCATGGATATTAAGAAAACTGATTCAGTGGTAAGGATTAAATTACCAAGGAGCCATCCAAGCTCATAGATCAAAAGTTTCAAACTTCTCACTTTGGATACAAGTTGAAACTTCTTGGGGAGAGAGCTGGTATTGATAGATGTCCAATTACAAAGTTATTTACTCTTTGGCAGAGGCATGAGTTAGTTAAGGAAAAAGAGCTGCATGGGCTGCATAACTAGTGTAATAATGATTTAAAAGGACACAGGGATTTGAAGGGAGCACGTCAAGAAGTTCTAAAAAGAAATCATTAAGAAATAAGAGGCGCTCTGAGGAGATTTAAAAGAAGAGAAAGAGGTCAGACATGATTTCAGAAGGGAACTGTGTCTCTACTGATTTATCAAGAAGCTTTCTCTGATATACATCAGATTCCCATTACCCATCCTAAATGTTATACATAAACATAATATTTGGTCACTGAACAAGAGAAAAACAGTCGTCAGGATCAAGTTGTCTTACTTCCATTAGCAGAAAACTTAGTACGAATGTCAGTATCAAATTTTATGATCACCTGTGTAAAGACAGCCTTTGCATCAGACACACGCAGGCGAACTGCAATTTCCTTAGGTGCAAAGCTATCAGCTATTGATACCACAACGCATCCTGCTAGAATAATGGCCAAATATATAATAACTGCATTAACTGTCATTTGCATGTCAATTGCAATTGCATCACCCTTTGAGAATGTAGCAGCTATCGCTTTTGTTAGTATCCTGGACATGGTTTCGATAAGAGACAAAACAGAGATAACTCAGACCTAGGATATTATGAACTGAAAACAACTTAGCACAAAACCTGAATAGATAAGGATCAAAAGGACATAAAGAAATACAAGGGGGAAATTTATGAAAGCAAATGAAAGTTGAAATGCTAAATGATATATAAACATTCCCAATTTATACTGCCCATTTTCAATATACTGATGAAATTGAAATTTTCACGTTGAATGATAGAATCAAATAACTCAGCAAATGTTCTATATATGCATGTGTGTGTGCACACGTGTTTATGTATGCATGTATGCATATGCAATACCTATAACAGAACTAAACATTTACCACCATGACAATTGTTAGTCCAAGCACTAAAATGTCATGAAATATTTTTGTCACACATACTTTTCAATATGATAAGATATATCCTCTTTTTTTTCATGCTATTATACAGGGATAAGATATATCATGGTGAATTCTTCAGAAAAAATTGTCTATAAGTAAAGATAAGTTGTGACAATAAACAAAATCTAAATGGCAGTATTATCATTACTTTACTTGAAAATGTTTTATAAAGAGTAAAATGCAGCTACTGATTCGGAAGTGAGAGCATACATTACTTGTTCTCGAAGCTCTTTCAGTGTCATCTGATTAACTTTGGAATCATCAAACCCTTCATCTCTCCATACAATGGCAACACTGTCATCTTCTTTCTTTGGATGCTCCCTAGGCAGCAAACAACACTCTGCAATATTTAAGACTGAACCTGGAAGCCAAGTTCCTCCATGTTCTGATTTGTCAGAGGTATCTAAGATGCATTTTGGATCTTCAATAAATGATACTGAAAGCTCTTTTAGAATAATTGACCAGTACACCTGAAATTAAGTGCTAGATGTTATTTGATTGCAGCTAATATAGTACCCATTAGTTTAATTCACAGTAAAGAAACGAACCTCTGGATGTTGAGCTGAAAATTTCTGAAAGTGATTAAAACTAGTTATAGGATCTTTGTATGATCTTCCCAAAAGCTTTGGACCATGCACTTCCATAACACGTCCCAGGTTTGTCTGTCTTGCATGCCATCTAGAAAGGATACAAACCAGAAAATTAACTCTTTAAATCAGTTGGCAGAATTCCTTGAGGAACTTCGAAGCTATGACAAAATCAAAATAAAAATTGACCATAATGGAAGCATTGGTTGTTGAGAATTATCCAATTAATGCACACATATATATATCCCCAAAGGAAAGAAATTAAATCAAGAAAGAGTAAAGACAACAATTTGTAACAAGTAATTAAGCGCGAAATTGACAGTATTTTGAGTTTGAAACATTACCCCATTTATAGCCTATACCGTTGTATTATTTCAAGATTTTGATACTTTTTTATGAAGCCCACCGCAGAAAAATGTTCTCTATATATAAACTACCAAGGGATCAAATGAACAATGAATGCTTAGTAAGTACGAAATGTTCACATAACTTATGTATGAAAAACAGGGATTTTACTGTCATCCATACATAAATATTCTTTTATGGGAATACTAACAATTTAGTCCTTGAAATGTTAGGCCTCTTTATAGCTTTAGTCCTATAAAATTAGGCAAAAGTACTCTTGGTAACCCAAAGTATAGGATCAGTTTCAGTTGTACCCTCAAAGTTTTTAGGGTTAATTATACCCCCAATTTCTTCTATTTTGTGTCAATTATACCCCTAATTTAAGGGTACAATTGACTCAAATATGAAACATTGAGGGTACAGTGGACTTAAATATGAAACACTAGGAGTACAATTGACCCCAAATAAATTTTTTGGGTACAACTGAAACTAACTTCATACTTTGGGTGTACCGAGAGTNACCCAAAGTATAAGATCAGTTTCAGTTGTACCCTCAAAGTTTTTAAGGTTAATTATACCCCCAATTTCTTCTATTTTGTGTCAATTATACCCCTAATTTAAGGGTACAATTGACTCAAATATGGAACATTGAGGGTACAATGGACTTAAATATGAAACACTAGGAGTACAATTGACCCCAAAAAAAATTTTGGGTTACAACTGAAACTAACTTCATACTTTGGGCGTACCGAGAGTACTTTTGCTTAAAACTATCATGTGCACAAATGAGACCTGGAATTCATAAATTAATGACACGTCAGCTTTCTTTTTGGTCCACTGATTCAGGTTTGAGCAAAGGAAAACAAGCAAAAAAATTTACAGGAAACTAACAATTTAGTCTTCGAAAAATCATCGAATTGATAAAAAAATTGAGATGTACAGTTTACTCACTCCCTTAGTGATTAAAAGGGTATATCTTTTAGTCTTGAAAAATTAAAACGGAATACTATTTAGTCTATGAAAATGAAAATGACTAATAAGTATACTATTTTGATCTTTCAAAAATTAAACTGTGTACAGGTGATCTTTAGGACCGAAATGTTAGGTTAGTTTCCTCCTAGAATTTACTATTTCAAGGATTAATTCATATATTCATCAATTTAGTGCCAAGCAGTCAAGTTAAAATAGGCGAGAAAATTCCGGATAAAATTGTAAATACAAGCATGAAATCGTAGGCCAACAATCCCTATATGCGACAGGTAGCAGAATAATAGGGAATAAGATCGCGACTCGAGATTGGGGAAGAATTGGAATTAGGAAACCAGAATATGCAAATCCTTGCAGAAAAAGTAGGTAATAGAGCAAAATCACTCACAAGGAAGGGAACCAATAAGGATGTGGGCCTTTGACGGAGGCATCCCAATTCGCATAGACTGAGTAGAAGACGAGCTGATGCAGAGAATGTGAGTGCCATGGTTTTAGCAATCTTCGAGCCACCAATTCGCGCCACAAGTCTCGTGGATTATCATCAAACTCCTTATTATTATGAACCCTACCGATTGCTTCCTTCAATTCTTTCTCAAATAACTTCGCTTCCTCAATTGATAAACCAGCGTGCACAATGTCTTCCACTACCACCTCGCTTATGCTCTTTTTCGCCATTTTCATGCGTTCTTTACAATCTTCCGATCTAAGCTCGCTCGATCACTCTTTGCAAAAGAGAAGTATGGGTCTTATTTTTTTCCCCCAAAATCGTTGCAAAAAATGTTAGTTGAGAATTGAGATAGGAAGAAGACGATGTGAAGGAATGTTCCACGTGATTACTCACTCCTCAACATTATTTGTATATTATAGACTATGGAGCGCCAACTCTTAGATCAAAATTAGGTACAAATTTGTGCAAAAAAAGCCATTTCTTTCTCACCTAACATGTAAAGAATAGTCAACTTGGGTGCAATGATTGTTTGATTTCAATTTTATTATAATTTAGCCCAGAGTCTTTTGGTCCCTATGCTCACTGTTTTAAATTTGTCATTCAGTCATGGCCTAGTTGGTCCCTCAAACATAGTGAAAAAAATTGGATTGGCCATTGACCCGGTAGAAAGTTCGGGTCACTAATTCAATGGTTCAACCGCTGGGTTACTAGTTCAATCGGTTGAGCCGGTTTACTTAAAAAATACATTTTCAAATATACATATTCATCAAATACACATTAATATTTTACAATAATTTAAATATAAAGTAAAATTTAAACATAACCATAGGTCCATCACATATAATAAGTGGTAAATATTTAAGTCACACTACATAAAACTTAAATTTAAAACATAACCACATCAAACAAGTCTTGAAACTAACAAATAATACAAATTGAAAAACATATAATAGCTAATTTAATTTACTGGTTCCCACTTCCCAAGAGAATTACAATAAATTATTTAGAATGCATTAGGTTACTAATGCATGTGCTGACACAGTGGTATTTTCCTTCCCATTTATGCATTGGGTACTGGGTTCGATTCTTTGCTCCAACAATTTTGTCAAAATTCCGGTCCGGTTCAATGAATGCGGTTCACTTCCGAATCACCCGAGTCAGCGAAAAACCGGCGCTTGAACCCGGTTTGAAAGCGGGTTGATTGCAAAACGGTCTAAAGAGGTGAACCAGACTGGCTCACTGGCCGGTTCGGCGGTTTCCAGTCTGAACCGGTCGGTCCGGTCCGGTTTTTCAAACTATGCCCTCAAACGTTTCTCATCTTTTAAAAAAAAGAGAAAAATAAACTTTCATCCCCTCAAGTTTTATTTTTTTATATTAAGATCATTTTCGTTTTATAATAAATAAGAAAAAGAAATAAATTAAAATTTGAAGAGAATTTGCCTAAAATTTCAACCCCTCTCCCTCTCCGCCGTCATCTCCCCCAACTTCCGTTAAAGAACCTACCAAACCAGAACCGTCTTCCCCGCCACCACCTCCACCGCCGACGGCGGCTCCACGGCGACGAGAGTTTCATGCAATAGATTATACAATTGAAGCATGAAGTTCACGGCGCTGGACTCGTTGAGCTCGCGAATTGGGTTGAGAATCGGCATGAACTCGAACTTCAATTCCAGGAGCTTCGAGAACTCGCTGAGTCGATTCCTCGTGTCGCAGAGAGATTGCTCGGGAGATTTTCCTAGCGCCATGGCGGGAATCCCAGAAATGCGAATGCTTGAAGCAGAGCCGCCCATTGAACGCCTTGAACGATCCCGAAATCCACTATGTGAATCTTCGTGGCTCTTTTTGTGGCTTCAAGAATCGCTTGGTTCGACGTTAGATGAGCGAACCTCGAGTAAGGGCACGCGTCGTTTAGAGCTTTGTACGAAAGCGTAGACTCTTCCAAAGTAGTTTCCAGTTCCTCCATTGTCGTCGTCTTCTTCTTCTTTGCTGCTTCTCGTGTTAATTTGATGTGTAAAGCTTCACAGAAGTAGAAGGCGATTCCCTAAGTAGGGTCTCCGTGCCGAAGTCATTTTGTGAAGTTGGATTAGGGATTTTTCGGCCTGATCTAGTTCATTTTCCGAAAGACGAGCGCATTCGATTACTGCTTTCAGAAGTTGATGTGTACACTCTGCTTCACTTACGCTTGAGGAACCACCGTGGTTATTGTCGTTTTGGTGCAAGGTTGTGGCTGCCGGAGCCGCCGCCAGCGGTGGCGGGGAAGACGTTGCCGGTTTGGTAGGTTCTTTGACGGAAGTTGGTGGAGAAGACGGCGGAGGGAGAGAAAAAAGTTAAGTTTTTGGTAAATTCTGTTAAAATTTTAACTTTTTTTTTCACGTTTTGATTCTATTATAAAAGGAAAAGAATTTTAATATAAGAAAATAAAATTTTTGGGGATGAAAGTTTATTTTACCCTTTTTTTAAGAGAAAAATGAATGAAAAACGTTTGAGGGACCAACTGTGTCAAGTTTTGGAAAACTGAGGGACCAATATGGAACGAAAAATAACTTAGGGACCAATTTGGAACAGTGAGCATAACTGAGGGACCAAAATAGGACTTTGGCCTATAATTTATAGGTCGAAACCTCATTTTGGTCCTCAGTGTTTACCTATATTTCGTTTCGATCTTTAATATATTTTCTAATTTTCATTTTGGTCCTTAACTATTGAATATGACCATATATCTCTCTAGTGTCAAATTCGAATGTGATGAAATCAAAGGTACAAGTTATTTTTAAAAAGTTTTTCTTTGCCTAGTTGGACATACGTGGTCAAAATAGACTTGAAAGTGCGTCACTCATTTCATAAAATTAGTCATATCTCTCGTTTTAAATTGAAATGTAACGAAATTAGAGCTATATGTGATTCTTGACGAGTTCTTTCTCTGTCTAGTTGGGGCTATTGGTAAATGCGGTCAAATAGTACTCGAAAATTAGTATTGTTGTTTTGACTAAACGCACTTTTGGTGTAATATTGTTCTCGTTTGCTGATGACTCCAACTGGGCAGAGAGAAAGAACGAGTCAAAATTAACTCGCAGTTTCAACTTTGTTGCTTTTGAACTTGAAACGAAAGAGATATGACCAACTTCATGAAACAAGAGACTCACATTTTGATTCAGTTTTAGGCTCGACTTGACCTCAATTGCTAACGACCCTAAATGGGGAGAGAAACAACTCGTTAGAAGTAACTCATAGCTTCGATTTTGTCACATTTGGACTTGAAAGGAAAAAGATATAATCACATTCAGTAGTAAAAGACCAATTGTAAAATCTTTTAAAGATCAAAACAAAATTGTTGAAAAACACTAAAGACCAAAGCACAACAAAAAAAAAATTAGGGATCAAAACAAAATTTAAGATAAATACTAAGGAATAAAATAATATTTTGACCTAATTATAAAGGCAAGGTTTTGATTATTTTAAATTATTTATTCGTTTTAGTGAAAATGTTAAATTATTTACTAATAATATACAAGTGGATAGTACAGTCATGATTCAATTCTCAAGTTAGGACTAACAACTTACCAATTATGTATAGCTATGAAGCATGGACACTTCATTTTGATAGCGTGTTGTCAAGTTAGACATGTGTTCGTGCCCAACACCCGTACGACACCTATACGACACACATTTATAAGTTTCAAAATATAAATTATTTTTTTTATTTTAACATAACAAACAATAAAAAATAATGACACATGACATATATTATGAATAGATACTGTAATTTTAAAGTTTTCATCCAAATTTATGGACTTTTAATTATTTTTACTAGGGGCTTTGCGTGCCCTAACGGGCACGCAAATATGTATGTAAAATAAATAAGAGACTAAATTGTTAACTTAGTAAAGAAAGAGAGACCAAATAGTAAATTTTCTCTTATTTTTAATTTCATAGACTATAGTTTTAAACATGGACGACCAGAAAAGGGGTGGAGCCATATAATATTAGATATATAAATATATGTCGTGTCGTGTCATGTAATTTTTAAATTTTAACGTGTCAGTGTGTCCGTATCAGTGTCCATGTTTCATAGACATATACCGTCGCTGAACTACCAACTAGTATGTTTTTTCCATGATTCATTAAGCAGTTTTGATTTTTGAATAAGTTTTTTCATTTAAAATAACTTAAAAATTATTTATTTAATTAAAATAAGTCAATTTAATAAATAACTATTTAAACAGTTGAATTTCAATTATTTTATAAAACTATATTTTATTTGTATTAATTAGTTGTAAAATTAACAAAAAGAGTGTTTAGAAGTATATTAGCTTGCTTTCCTGATGTTGTCTTTACTGTTTACCAAATCTTAACCGTAAATCCGATGACTCACATTGCCATGTGTCCCATGTCAATTTTCTCCCGTTCCACCCAATCTGACTTTCCTTCGAAGTAGAATCTCACAAGTCCTGATTTGTTCACCAAATTGTTGTCGTTCATCACCGTTAGTCATTGTCGTTATTCTTCATCATTGTCGTCGCCGTTCACGGCCATCACTGTTGTTCATATTATTAGCTGAGGAGATAGATTTTGAGTGGTGATTCATTTATCATCATTGAAATTGAAAACTCTCAATGGATATTTATCTACAATGAAGGCCAACGACCAAAAAAATTAAATTGCTAGAACTACTAACAAAGCTTATTATATGATCACATTTGATCTCGTTTATCGATGACTCTAAAAGCAAAGAGAAATAAATTGTCAAGAGTGAATGGTGAGGGAGAAGAGAGTGGCGTGAGGGAGAATGATAAGAAAAATGGGTGTATGTGGGTCTAAGAGGGTCTGAGGGTTTAGGGTTGAAATTAGATGGATTTTCAGGTCTAGCGATGTTTGAGTTGGATCTGAAGTAGGCTTACACGAGTGCGCATGAACTCGGGCGTGCGCATGGCCGAAATAACGTGCAAAAACGACGTTATTAGTAGAAATGTGGGGGTATAATCTGACCCTTAGTACCTCTGTTACACACCAAGAGTTGTTGTTTCCAGTGACGGAGCCAGAAATGTTAACAAGGGGGGGCCAGAAATTTTTTTTTAACACTAAAGGGGGGCCGTTGGGATTATAATGCATACAATTAAATTATATTAGGACTAATTTGTAGTAACTACTAAAATTTTGGGGGGGGCCGTGGCCCCCACCAGCCCCTCCCTATCTCCGTGCCTGGTTGTTTCATAGAAGCAAGCTTCACTAACAATTCTGTTTATCAAGAATTATTGGTCTAGGTCTAGTTCAAGTTATTAACAACACTAGATACAATGACTATATCCGTGTACAAACTCAGTGAATGAAATGAAGATTTATTTGACACATGTGGGGAATTGTTGACAATATTACATATATTATATAATATTATGTGGGGTTATGTGGGGTCCACATGTTGAGAATATTATATATTATATTATGTTACATTGTGTCAAATAAAAGTCCCACACTGCCTAATTTATGGATGAGCCAAGTGTATATATGTTAAGATGTGAAAAGACGGGGTAACCAAGTAGAGAAGAAGGAAGGTCTCGCGCACACAAGCATGAGCCACCGGTGGGCAATCGTAGTTGAAAACTGACGATTTCCCCTCTGCGTGTGTAGACAAGGGCACAAAGTCTTTTTATAAAATCAACATTTTATATTTTGTTAATATTATTTTTCGATATTTATCGCTTACCTGAAAACTCCCCTTTTATGGTGTATTAAACTTGAGCTGTTTCATATTAGAAGATAATGACATTCAAATTGTGCTTATGATTTTTAAAATACGTTTGTGAGTTGTTAAAACAATTTAATACCTGATTAAATTGTTTTAATCACTTATAACTCTGCCCAACGTCTCTCTCTTGGCTTCCTTAATATATTCGAATGTGTTCTAGGTTCAGGGACTGATCTGACCCAACTCACTGATATTATCTTCTGTTGTTCTGTGGCCTTGTTGTATCAACAAGAAGAGTTTGTTTAATCTTGGAGAGTACCGCTTCTAATTTACTGAGGGTTGCGCAATGAACTTTTAAGGACAATGTCCTTGTGACGCGACTCAAACTAATTTTTATTCCACAAATGAGTGCATATCCCCAACAACACTAAGGGTGTGTTTGGATTAGAAGTAGGTAATGAAATGATGATTTTATGTAATGAATGGTAATGAGAAAATTATGTAATGAAAATGTAATGAAAATGGTGTTTGGATTAGTTTGAGATGTAATGAAAAAAATAGGATGTGAAATTATGAAAAAGGGTATGTAATGATTGTGGTTGGTTGAAATAAATATATGGGTTTTTTTAAATTGTATAGGGGTAGAATTGATAATTGATGATGGAAATAGATAGAAATAAAAAAATAATATTTTGACTTTTTGGTTGTGGTGGTTATGAAATGAAATGGTAATGAAATTGTTTTGAAATTTGTGCTAGATGTGAATATTTGTAATGAAGGTTGGAGTAGTATTATGTAATGAAATGAAAGGACCAAAATGTAAATAACATGAAAATTTTTAAAAACCTACCATTTGGTCTATGATTTTATATAAATTGAACGAATCGGTCCTTACGAAAGTGAAATATATCTCTTGACCCGTAAAAAATTGCATTCATCAACGATTGGGTTTCTATATTGCAAACTTTCCTCCAAAAAATAAATTGAAGGACCAAAATGTTATCCACGAAAAAAATGTGGGACCAAAAATTATATATTAATCAAAACGGTTTGTCTTTTTGCGGGTAATAATATGACCATTGATCTTCACGCATGAGCACATCGCACCATCCACTCTTCTTTCACTATCCGCCTCTCTCGTATACCCATATATATACTGGAGGAGAGACCAAAATGTATATATTTATAAAATATATATATATATTTATATTATATATATATATTATAAAATATAAAATATATTATATATATCTTATAATTATAAAATATATAATATATATTATATTATATATATTATAATTATAATATATATATATGTGAGTGTGTGGCGAATTGTTGATAAAATATATATATATTATAATTATAAAATATATATGTGAGAGAGAGAGAGGGGGTGAATAAGAAAAAGAGAAAGAAAAAATGATGAGTGGAGAGAGAAAGTTGTAAGTGTAATAAATGAGGGTATTGAAAATTACTATTTTGCTAAATAGTTTTTTTATATTTGTATTAGAGTATAGGTAATTATAGGTATTTGAGTAGGGGTATGTTAGTAATTGGGTATGAAATATGTAATGAAATGAGTTGGTAATGAAGTGTAATTTTTGTAATGACTTTATAATTGAAAAAAAAACACTCAAATAGCACTGTAGCTTAAGTTATGTAATGAAAATGGGGATAATGAAATTGTAATGGGATTATAATGACATTATAATTGTAAGCCAAACGCATCCTAAAAATAATTTAGCCACATCTCAGACATTTTCTAGTTTTTCCACCTATGTCGTACATATGATGAGTTCAAAAGTTATAGTACTGAGTTGTAGTTCATATCGTATTATAATTTTTGGGATGATTTTTTGGTATTAAAAGAATCGAAGACTATTACAATAAATAATATTATGAGGTTTTAATGAACTTTTCAATTATATGTTGATGAAGAAGGATTTGGCCATGAGTCGTTACCAGGGACACAGCCAGGACTTTTTATAAGGGAGCCAAAAAAAATTGCTTTCTTAAACGCTATCACGTATAACATAAATATACATATATTATGCATATTAAATATAAAATTAATTGATAAATTTTAAAAATTTAGTTAAATAAGAATTCGTCTAATATAAATATCATTAAAACATAGAAAAAGTATTTTTGGTGCTTTCAAAATATATGGTCAGTTTCAGTTATACCCTAAAAGTTCTTTTGGATCAATTGTACCTCTATTTTCGGTGCTTTCAAATATACAATTGACTCAAATGTGAAACATTGGGAGTATAATTGATCCAAAAACAATTTGGGGTAAACTGACTTCATACTTTGGAGACACCAAAAGTACTTTTGCCTTAAAACATTAAATACAAAAATAGTATTCAATTGTATCTTTAATAATCTTACTGATTTATAAGATAATCTAAAATTTGTGGATAGTTATTGAGATCTCATATTTAGGTAGCAGTGTCAACATTTTCTTATTCAAGTGTCATAACTTTAAAGCCAAAGTGTTGATTTAAGACTACAGTGCACTTTTGGTATCATATCTTTTGCTCAAGTTTCAATTTGGTCTCATATTTTTTTAATTGCACTTTTGGTCTCATATCTTAGTCAAGTGCATAATTGGTCCTATATCTTTTTTATTACCAATTTGATCTCATATCTTTGCAAAAAAATGTCACCATTAGTCTCACAAAGTGAAATCTTTTGCAAAGATATGAGACCAATTCTGCAACATCACTAAAAGATATAAGACTATTTTTACAACCTGAATAAAATATACGAGACTAATAGTGCAACAGAAAGAAAAAAAAAATTATGAGACTAATAGTACAATTGAAAAATGCGTGACTAAATTGAAACCCTGAACGAAAAATATGAAATCAAAATTCTAGTTTGACCTTAAATATATAATCCGTGTATTATATATATAGGAAAAAATGCAACAAGAACCCTTAAAGTTTGGGTCATTTGGAAGTACCTCCTTACACAAGAGATAGATGCTGTTGTAAACAATCTCTTGATTTGGATCGATTTCGATCAAATCTGAATCAGTTCGCGGATTGTACTTCTAGGTTCCTTCGATTGGGTTGCTCTTCTCCAAGATAACGACTTGATGAGAAGAAGAAGAAGAAGAAGAAATCGTGTTTCTTTTTCATTGGGGTGTTTCCTATTTTTGGGAAAAAATGATTAAAATGGAAATTTGTTAAAAAATGGAAAATGACCTTCTTGTTAAAAAATGGAGGTTGAAAATAATTTTGTTCTTTTTTTAATGGAAAAACAGATGGAAATTGACCCAGGACTAACGGTGAAACTTTTTAGAAACTCAAGGGACTAAAAAATGGAATGAAAAAAACTTGAGGGACCAAAATAGGACTTTGATGTTTTTTTATTTATTGGTCAAAATACACTTCTGGCGTTATATCTTTTTCTCATGTTTCAATTTGGTCAAGTATCTTTTTTTGTTGCACTTTTGGTCAGGTACATAATTAGTCCTATATTTTTTTGTTAGGTTGAAGAATAAGTCTCATTTCTTTGCAAAACTTCTATCAGTTTTGATTTTTTTAAAAAATAACACAAAATATTAATTTTAAAAAAATGTTATGAAACTGCGTTACAGCAACGCAAATTTTAGACTCACTTTTTTGATCATTCAATGTGGAGATATTTTCACCGGGGCAGTCAGTTCATGTGTATGTGTTTTGAGTTTGTGTTTTGATTGTAGGAGTGAAAACCGAAAAGAGATCGAGAGGGTGAAAAGAGAAGAAAGGAAGGAAGGGTAAAGAAGGAGAGGAAGAAAAAAAAAATAGTGAGTATATTTATTTGTTAAGTTTTTAGTTAATCTTTGATAATTTTAGTTACTTTTTTTTTTATTATTATTATTAGTGAATTTCAAACATTATGTTCATTAATTTTTTAAATAATTTTTCATTATTTTAAAGAGGAGAAAAAGAAGGAGGAAGAAGAAAGAGAAGATAAAAAAGATGATTGAAAGATAAGTATATATATAAAAATGATATGTTTTTTAAATAACATTAGTTAGTTTTTTATTAGTTAATGTTAGTAATTTTGGTAGATATTTTATTACAGAATACGTTAGTTGCTTTTGTTAGATTAAGTTATTTGGATGAGTATATATTTTAAAAATGTTAGTTGATAAAAATATTTAATAATATTATACAATGTTAATTATTTTTCAGATAATGTTATTAATTTTTAATTAGATAATGTTTTTAGTTTTTTAAATGATTTTTTACAGAATTTATTAGTTAGATACAATAATTTTAGTTAACTCCACAAAATATATTAGTATTTTTTTAGTTAACGTTTGTTTATTTATTAGGTAAAATTATTGAATTTTTGTTCGTTAATTATTTAAAATTATTTAATTTTTTTAATAGTGTTTTAAGATAATGTGGGTTAATTTATTAGATAAAATTGTTTAAGTTTAAAGATAATTGAAAATTCTTATTTTAGATAATATTAAAAATTGTAGTTACTTTTTCTAGATAATACTTGTAAAAAATATATTATTCAATATTGCATTTAATAATGGTAGTTAAAATTAGGTGAAATTATTTAATTTTTTGGTTAATTAATTAAAATTATTTAATGTTTTTTGATAACTTTATTTAGATAATGTGGGTTAATTTATTAGATAAAAATGTTTATGTTTGTAGATAAGTAAAAATTAATATATTAGATAATATCATAATATTGAAAAATTTTATTTAATTTTGTTAGAAAATATTTGTATAAAATATATTGGTTAAGTTTTTTTAGATAATGTAAGTTAATTTTTTTGGTGAAATTGTTTAATTTGTTGGTTAATTAATTAAAATTATTTAATTTGTTTTGATCATTCTTTTTAGATATTGTGGGTTGATTTATTAGATAAAATTGTTAGATACAATTTTTTAACTCTATAAAATTTTACAATTTTGTAGATCATGTTAATTGATATTTTAGATAATTTTTAAAATAGTATTTGTTATTTTTTTTATATTATTTTAGTTAATTTATTTGTTACATAAAATTGTACAATTTTGTAGATAATGTTAATTGATATTTTAGATAATTTTTAAAATTATATGCTAGTTAATTTTAGTATCTTAGTAAGGAATTTAACATATTCTTTTTTTCAAGAGATAAGACCAAACTAAAATTAAATGGAAAGCAACATGGATAATAAAAAGAAATGAAGAGAAGAGAATTTTTTTTTTTGATACATCCGAAAACAGATAAATAGGAAGATCAGAGAACAAAACATAAAACATATCCCTAATAAAGCAGGAATTGGGAAACCAACTAAAAAGCTCCTTGGATAGCGCCGCCGGGGCATGACAAGATTTCCAATCTGTATGAGAAATAAGAATCTTGATGTCGTTAATGAGAATGCTTTCGTCGGTTGTGGTTCCACTATGGTTGAAACTGTGTACCAAATTCTTGTGAGAGAAGGCAAGTGCGAAGTTCCCAGCTAAGTGTTCCTGTAGTCTGATCACTGCTACTCTGCACATGAGAAGGATCTCGGTTGTCTTTGGGAGGGACTTTGTAGTTCTTTTACCTGCAACAAAAATGCAATTCCCTCCTTGGCACAGGACAGTGGTAATGAATCTGTGATTATTCCGGTCATAGGAGGAGAGCAGCATAGTGAAAGAAAACGTTCCAAGCAATGACCGGGAGAGATTGATCTCAGAAGGCGAGTGACGGTGACCTAGCTGGTTTGTCAGATTATCCATATTTCTGTCAGTAGTGGAAGATCTGTAAAAGGCAAGGGCACCTTGGACTGATTGAATGAGATGCATAGGATGGGCATTTTCCCCTTGCCAATATACCTTATTTCTTGTTTCCCAAATTTTATGAAGAGAGACGAAAAACCATGAGATGTTGAAGAGCTTGTGATCATCATCATGAAGCCAATCATTACAGAAAGAAGTTATCCTCTGGGCGAGAGTCGTAGTCTGATCTTGCATGAAGATGAAACTAAGAGGGGATCCGAACCAAACAGCTCTAGCAAAATGACAATGCATGAATAGGTGGTCAACTGTCTCAGTCTCATCTTGACAGAAAACACAAGTGATGTTGTTGTTAAGGTGATGCGCTCTGAGGATGTCCCCCACTGGGAGAGCTTCGTTGATGAGCTTCCACACAAAGAGAAGGATTTTCTTAGGTAAAGTGAGTTTCCAAAAGCGGCCCCATCGGATGTTGTGGGGTGACAACACATTCAATCCTCTTTCCTGAATGAGCTTTTTGTACCCGCTGGAAGGAGTATACCGCCCTGTACGCGCTCCCCCCCATATTTGACAGTCCGGTTGCTGTGTAGCCGAAATGATGATAGATTTGATTTGAATGATCTCATGCCAGGGGTAGAGCTCCTCCAACTTGATGTGATTCCACTCACGGTTCTCTAGGAGGTCTTGGACTTTGTAAGTGCCGGGGTCCCCATCCCATGGAAAAATCCAGTACTTGCTAGTGATGTCAATGTCAGCGCCAGAACCAACCTGCCAGGATAAACAATTTTCAATGATAGGAAGAGAATTACGAATACCTCTCCAGACCCAGGAATCCTGAGTCGTTTTACGGAATTGGAATTCCGTATTCGGTTTCTTGTATTTATGTAGGAACCAAGAACTTGAGAGAGAAGAAGGAGAAGTAATCCAGTTCCATCCATGTTTGGCGAGGAGTGATTCATTAACCACTGAAAGATGTCTAAAGCCCATGCCACCGAGACATTTCGGAGTAAAAAGCCTCCGTTTGTTAGCAAGGTGCATTCGCTTTCCATCTGCTTTATAACCCCAAAAGAAATCCACCATGGCAGATTCCATTCTTTGAATATCTTTCTTTGGAATTTGGAAAACAGAAAGTTTATAAATCGGGTCCGCCTGGAGCACAGCTTAGATTAAAACCGACCTGCCAGCTTGAGACAAAAGATTAGCCTTCCAACCTTGAAGCCTGTGCTGAAAGCGGTCAACGAGATCTGTGGCGTTTCTCTTAATGTGATTCTTCCCGTCAACATAGGTGCCAAGGTATTTCCCCAATTAATTGGCTTGCTTGACCTTCAAGGTATTTGCCATAAATTTCCTGAAATGACGCGGAGTATTTGGACTAAAAACCACGAGAGATTTTTCTTTGTTGATCTCCTGTTGGGAAATCACAGAGCGAGCGCAGCGGAAGGAAAAATTAAAAAATTTAAAAAACAAACTTAAATATGCTAACTCTGTGATTCCTTCCAGGATCCACTAACTATGTTTATACCAGGAAAGTAAAGATGTTTACCTATTTTCAATTGATGACTTATTGTGTTTGCGAATTTGAGAAGTCCACTCTGAGTGTCCTTCCTCTACCGGTGATCCACACGAGCAGTTTGGCAGATGCCTAGGTGCTAGCCTCCTTCACTTCTTCCCAAGTGAATACGGGAACTCTATCTATGATTCTTGAATAATCAAGAACTGTTCTTGATCTTCAAGATTGATTGGGATGTACTAATATTATCAGGTGCAGGTCTAATTTTCTTTTCAAGAAAATCGACTCACTCTCACAATATTAGGACTAGGAGAATTTTCACTCTCAATGGGTGCACTAGGCGAAATTCTTGGTCTGACCAAGAATTGATGTGTGTTGTGACTTGTGTTTGTGTTAGGCGCCTAGAGCCCTATTTATAGTCTTCTCATTCCTAATCTTAGGGAATCCTAATCCAATTAGTAAATCTCTAAGATATTGGATATCTTGAAATATCTCAATATATCTTTTGATTTATAATATTAAACTTAATATTATAATTCAAAAANCCAATAGGCCGGAAATGAGAAATGGAAGAGGGATCTCTGGACTTTGGGATAAGGGAAATAAAGGTCTGGTTAAATTCTTTAAGAATAAAACCAGTTCTTTGAAAATCCTTGACCATGCAAAAAATGTCTGTTTTAAGTAGATCCCAGAAATTCTTGTAAAATTCAGCAGGGAGACCATCAGGGTCGGGCGCTTTAAAGGATTTCAGCTGAAAAACAGCCGAGGTTATTTCATCCTCCGTGAAGGGGCTATCCAACCAGGTTTTTTGCTGATCCGATACTTGAGGCAGAGCTAAAGACTCTAACTCCCGAAGAATATAGTCCTGATGAGGCTCTGTAGGGTAAAAATAAGCATTCTGGAAATAATTGCCAATGAAGGTTTCCATCTCCGTATAATCATCAATCCAGTTGCCCGTTGCATCTTGAATTTTTAGAATTCTATTTGAAATTCTTCGTCTTTTGACCACAGTATGAAAATATCTAGTATTGCGGTCTCCCCCAATTAACCAAAGTTGTCTCGCTTTTTGTGCCCATAAAATTTCTTCATATTCCAACCATTTGTTCAATTCTAGTCTGACAGAATTCTCCTCTTGTATCCTGTGAGTGTCGCCCAAAGACAAATGCTGTTGGAGGGACTCCAGAGTAGTCTGCAGGCTTTTAATTTTATTCTGTATGTTCCCAAGATCCTATCTGTTCCAGGCAAGGAGATTGCGCATCGTCGCTTGCTGCTTCCGCGCTACAGAAAAGGCGTTAGACCCAGGAAAACTGCTGTGCCAAGTATTATTGATGACCTCAAGAGCAGCAGGCTCTCGTAACCAGAAAAGTTCAAATTTTTTAGGTCGATGGCGAAAAGGAATATTTCCTTTTGTGTCAACAATTAACGGACTGTGATCCGAGGCAGCAACATGCAAACAATTAAGCCACGTACTTGGGTATTGAGAAAGCCAGCTTTCGTTAACTAGCGCCCTATCGAGTCTCTCCCACACACTATCCTGCATTTTCCTGGAGTTACTCCAAGTGAACCAATTTCCAGAAGGTCGGATGTCAATCAGATGACAGTCATTGATTAATTGTTTAAAGGCGAGGGCTCCAGGAATGTCCTAGTTTGTGCTTAACTTTTCGGATGAATCTAGGACCTGGTTGAAGTCTCCTAACAAAAGCCAAGGATTCGCATCGCTGGGCTTGATTGATCGAACAAAATCCCAAACTACATGCCTTTCGTTGAGCTTAGGTCTACCGTAAATACAAGTTAACCAAAAAGGATTGCCAGAACAATCATAACAGGAAGCCTGTATCCAATTTTCAGAAATACTTAGAATATTACATGATACATTGCTATCCCAAGCCAGCACGAGGCCACCTTTGCGCCCCACAACATCAAAGCCCCTCAAATTAGCATAACCCCATCTATTCAGAAACCTACTACAAACTTCTACACTACACAGGGTCTCACAAAAGAACAAGACATTTGGATTGAATCGTTGAATGAGCTGTCGCGTTCTTCTTCTTGTCGAGGCGGCCCTGAAACCTCGACAATTCCATGCTAAGAGCTTCATGGAGACTTTGGGGGCTGATTTGGGACAGCCTCCCCGAACCCGTCAAGAATCAGAATGCCTTCTTTGGTGAGAAACGCTAGCAACAGTGCATTTGGTAAGCTCCAAATATGTGCAGGAAAGGATGGGCGGATACGCTTAATATTCCGGGTATCCTCAGTAGTAGCCCGTTTCCTCTTTGTACCGCCAGGTCCCCAGGAGAACACAGCAACATAGGGATCAGTGATTTTGTATCTCTTCCTAGCTCGTTCCTCCACCTGTTCCTTTAGCTCATCCCTTCGGCGTTTCCTCAAAGTTCTTCCGAGCGAGTTGTCGACCACTATCCACTGAATCTTTGGGTTATAGCTGAGCCCATATTGGATGGAGAAAATCCGAGTTCTGTAAAGACTCCATTGGGTTGTGAAGAACCAATTGAAAGGAGAGACAAGGAAAGGCCCCCGAGAGCTTGGAATGTAAGCCAGTTTGCGATCGGCCCAAACGGTATGGTAGCAATGGGGGATATTGACATGAAACATATCCCATTGTAGCCCGTCGGGGCCTTTGAGGTAGATGAAAATGCCGAGTCCCAAGCCCGCAGGCAGCGTGGAAGCAGCCTATAATGAAGAGAAGAGAATAAAAGATAGATGCGGGAATCAGATCATCTATAGTACGTGCTCTTGTAGTGCGCCTATAGTATGTAATTTAGGCCATTGGATGCATCTAACTTACTTCCTCACGCCACATCACCATATTTTCTCTTTGTTTGTGTAATATGTTTTTCACTTAATATAATTTAAAGTTAAAATATTTAGAGTAAATTACATTTTGGTATCCTGTTTTTTTTGCACTGTTAACATTTTGGTACTCTGTTCTTTCAAAATTGACATTTTAGTACCTTGTTCTTTGCACTGTTAACACTTTGGTACCCTAACAAATATAGAATAGTGTAACAAATCGTGAAAGAACAGGGTAACAAACTGAAATCGGTCCATAGAATAGGGTACCGACATGTTAACGGTGCAAAAAACATGGTACCAAAATGTTAACGGTGTAAAGAACAGGGAACCAAAGTGTCCCGCTTGAAAACAGGATGCCAAAGTGAAATCGGTTCATAGAAAATGGTACCAAAGTTTAATTTACCCAAATATTTATATTTTAAAAAATAATAATTTTGTAAGAACAGGGTACTAAAATGTCACTTTTGAAAGAACAAGGTACCAAAATGCTAATTGTGTAATAAAACAGGGTACCAAAGTGTAATTTACCCTAAATATTTTAATGTTAAATCATATTAAGTGAAAAGCATATTACGCAAAAAGAGAGAAAATATGGTGATGTGACGTGGGGAAGTAAGTTAGATGCATCCAATGTCTTAAATCACATACTATAGGCGCACTATAACGAGCACACACTATAGATGATTCGATTCCGATAAATGAGAGTGGTTCTTCTTCTTCAAATCTGTTCTGTATTTGGGTATTTTGGAAGCCAGAAACGTCTAGAAACATGTGCAATTTGTCTGCTGCTACTTGACAGGTAATTTCCCACTACTGTTCTGGTGGCTGCCAGAACTGTGGCTGAAAGTCCAGAAACATGTGCAACTCGTTTTTCTTGCTCTCCAAGGGGATTTTTGCAATTTTGATGTTCTTATATCCTTGTTTGCAATTCTCACATATATGAAGTTGCCATTGACTTAGCCTAGAATGCACAATTAAGCATATGTAATATCCCAAATAAATAAATCCAACCAAATAAAATTATGGAAGAATTACACTTTAATCTTAAAATGCTCATTTTGCATTCTTTTATATGAAATCTATATTTCCTCAAAATAATGACAAACCATAAATTTATTTTCAATAGTCCTCATATTGTCACGTGATCACCTCCTCTCCAACATTGATGTTACTAATAATAAAATTGACAAATCAACACAAGAAAAACTTTTTTAAAAAAAATATAAAATAACAAATTTTTAATAAAAATATAAAAATCACACAAAAGTACTTAAGCTAAACTCAAATCTCACTAAAACAAATTAAAAGTCTCTTAAATAAGTCTTAAATTATTATAATTTAAAGTTTTAACAAAGGGCTTTTTTGTACTAATGAAGAAGAGTCTTTTTAGTCTCTTATGAATACAACCACTTTGTTTGGCTTGGCATAATCAAGATGTTGTCAAACTCTCTTCGTTTTTGTATTATCAAGGTACTGATGAAGAGTCTTTTCAGTTACTTATGAAGACAACTTTATTCGACCTGTCATAATAAGGGTGTTGTCGAACTCTCTTCATTCTAGTATTATTAGGGTACTAATGAAGAGCTTTTTCTGTATTTCGCATGAAAACAACTTCTTTGTTTTGCCTGGCATAATCAGGGCGTTGCCAAACTCTCTTTGTCCTAGTATTATAACGGTACTGATGAAGAGTCTTTTCCCCGTCTTTCTCAGGAAAATAACTTCTTCATTCGGCCTGACATAATCAAAGTGATGTCCAACTCTCTTCATCCTGGTATTATCAAAGTACTGATGAAGAGTCTTTTCAGCCTCTTAGAAGACAATTCTTTGTTCGGCATGCATAATTAGGTTACTAATGAAGATTCTTTTCTGTTTTCTCATAAAAACAACCCTTGGTTCATCTTGAGCTCTCCAAGTCGTTAACGAACTAACTTTAACATTTTCTTTCGGACAGAGTTTGAGAAACACTTATCACATCCTCGTTTTAGGGCGGGAGGCGAGGCATTTACTCATTATTCATTTGCATGCATTTCAAGTAATCATACCGTCCAAAATACTCGTTCATTCTTTTTTTCACTTGCCCTTTTTCTAAGACCTTTGAACTTATTCTCGGCCTTATGCATAAGAAACAAGCAAAGAGGGGTAAATGTGAACAACATATTTTTCTCAGGCATTTTTGCAAATAAATAAAGTTTTGGGGAATTTTCAAATAAAGTAGAGATTTTGAGTTTTCAAAGTCTTAATTTTAAATAAACAAAAAAGGCCAAAAGGAAAAGGCCTAAAATAAGTGCAATGGTTCATCTAAAATAAAATCTCGAAATTACTTGTTGACTTGTTGATTCGAGTGTGGCTTTTGGAAAAACAAATAGGGGAAACAAAAAGAAGGAAGGAAGTGGTGAAGGTGGGATTCAAACCCAGTACCTTTTGTTTATAGGCCCAAGGCCTTAAACATTTGGGTTGAAGCCCATGTTTGTAAATAAGGGCGCTAGCTTTTATCACCTTCTTCCTTAGGCACAAAGGCAGCAACAAGAGGAATAAAGAAATTACTTGGGATCTCGTTTTCATCCTATTAACTTCTTGATTGAACCCAAATCTTTTTCAAATTTCAGATTCTTTCATAATTTTCAAATTACGATTGATTGGTTTTATTTTCAAGAATGAATTTCCAGATGCTTTATGAATTTTTTATCCCCATTGGTTCTTCTTTCACCTCTATAAATAGGGGATTCATTTTGAGAGATGGTGATTTTTTTTTGGGAGACGAAAATTCTGATTTAGAGTATGAATTTTGAGAGAAAAACTCATGTGGTGAGTTTGTGATTTTCAGTCGACGATCTCTTCTTCTTTCTTCGTTTAATTTATTTTCATCATCATCATCTAATTCTTTGGGTGAATTTTTACTATCAATGGGTTAATTCTTTGCACGTGAATAAAGGAAAAATATAATGATAATACTTCCCAAAGGCGTTTCGATTTGATTGAAATCTCATTCAAAATGATTTTTTTGGGTTCCTAGTAGGATTAGTTTCCAAATGTTTTCTAGATTTTGTACTATTTCATAATTTTTCCCTACACCCCATATTTTTCCAAAATTATACTTTGACTCTAGAAACTTGTTATAAAGTTTCATTTTAGTCC
>QANZ01033888.1:91807-110077 GCA_003254925.1 Chamaecrista fasciculata
TTGTAATACCCCAAAGTATTATATTACACATTAGACTTAGCATTTGGCTCAAAAGTAAATTATGAAGTTAATCTAGAAGTCCTTATGAGCTTGTGGTTAAATTTTGGGAGCAATCTGACTCAAAAAAGTTTACCGTGTTTCATTTTAATTTCATTATGAGATACTTTTGAGTAAGAAATAATAAATTATAGATATAATATTTTTGGAAGTAAAATATATATTTGGAACCTACTATTTTCAATGAATCCAACAATATAATTTTTGTCAAAAATCTCTATTTCTAGACTTTGAGCTTTTAGGGACTGATTTGGAAAGAAGTAAAATGTTTCTGGGCAAAATTCTGATTTCCTGGTTAACTTTCTCTCTCAGAATTAGATTTTTGCCCCCCAAATTTAGCCAAAATAGCAAAATAGCCCTCTCTCTATATGAACCCAAGACACATTCTCTCTCCTCTATTTCCATCCACCAATTCTCTCGACTCTTCTCATCTCTTCCTCCCAAACTTGACCAGCCACCACCACCACCTATTTCGCCGCCGTCCGTCGCTCCGCCGCTGTCCGACGACCGTCGCCGGCGTCCAGCCACCACGGGCCGACGTCCTCCTCCTTCTTTTCTTCCACTTGGTACAACTTTCATCTATTCTTCCATTTTTGCTTCTCTCTTTGAAAACCATGAAATTAGTTGATGTTTCCTTCGATTTTCTTGTGTTTCTCTGGTAATTTGTGACACTCTAAAGATTCCTAACACTTGGTTTAATGCTTGACTCCATATTCATCAATTTGGGACTCGATAGAAATTAGGGTTAAACTTTAAATGGGGGTTTGCTCAAATTTTCATGTTTCTTTGAAATAGATGGTTTATATGAGTTCGATGGGTGATGATTATGAGTTCTATACCATCAATGTGAATTTATAGAGTGTATTTTGAAATTTGGTGTTTTAAGGTAAAACTTTAAAGTTACAAATTGGTCCTCATGAATGACTTTGATGGTTTTTATGAGTTAAATGAGTTTTTATACATCTATGAAGAATTTTGGAAGTGTAAGTTTGTATTTATGAAGTGATCATTAGTTTTACATCATGATTAAAGTTTTGAAATGTTAATTTCTAATCTTGAAGAATGAAGGGTTAATAATAAGTTTTTGGAAACTTGATTGTTGATTAAACATTGTTAGAGCTCCCAAACTTTTACCCAAGCTCTCTTAGGATAATTGGTGTTTTGTGGTTAGTGGAATACCAAGTTGGTGGTATTTGGAATGAAGAAGAGACTTGAGGAGACTCTTGGCATGTAGAGGTCAAGTGAGTTTGTATGAGAAGTATTCTAATAGGATAATTGTATTTTGTTATGGACTTAGGTACCCCGCACTTGTCACAAGCTTGAGGGTAGTGTGTTAACTAGAGGAATTCTAGGTCATTGAGTGTGACCTTCAGGTGAGTATCCTCTTTATCCTAGAACTTGTTTTAACATGCTTGTGTGACATATTTGATATAAATTGGTTTTTTGGCAAGGTTAAAAGTTTCTAAAATATATATATATATTTTTAAAGATGCATTGAACAGCTTTGACTGTGACATGGGCACGGGTCCCAGGCTGAATAGCTTTGACTGTGACATGGGCACGGGTCCTAGGCTGATTACCTTTGATTGTGTTACGAGTAGACATGCATATATGTGACTAATTGAACTGTGATCCTTATTATGAGATTTTAACTATGTAACAGTTTGACTCTTTAAAATTTGTGGGGTTCCTTGCCCTCCACGTCTAGGATAGATTGGATTACTCACTGAGTCTCTCGACTCACCCTTTATATGTTTACCATTTTCAGCTTCAGGTTTACAGGATCAGCCTCCCGGTGCCGAGTAGATCGACCGGTTTATATATAATTCTGAATGTATTTATGTTTTGCACTTGACTCTAGAATAGCTCCGTTGGACCACAGTTAGGGCAATATGATATTATGTGTTTTTGGGCTGATATGTCATGAGGGCAGAGCTCTCCGTCTGTTTATATTGATTTTTGATGAGAGCGGAGCTCTATCTTGTACTGATACTGCTGAGCAGGTTGTTATATGGTGTATGGACCCTTCCACTTACAGGGGATACCATGCCGAAATTTCTCTAACGTTCATTACATGTTTATAAGTGAAGTTGTGTTTTCGGTCAGGGATGATGAATCTAGGCTTACGGGTCATGGGGTTACTACGTATGGTCCGTGCCGGTCACGTATCCCATTAGAGGGTCGTGACAGTCACACTCAAATGACCTAGAATTCCTCTAGTTAACACACTAACCTCAAGCTTGTGACAAATGCGGGGTACCTAAATACATAACAAAAATATATTTATCCTATTAGAATACTTCTCATACAGACTCACTTGACTCCTACATGCCAAGAGTCTCCTCAAGTCTCTACTTCATTCCAAATACCATCAACTTGGTATTCCACTAATCACAAAACACCAATTCTCCTAAGAGAGCTTGGGTAAAAGTTTGGGAGCTCTAACAATGTTTAATCAAAAATCAAGTTTCCAAAAGACTTATTATTAACTCTTCATGCTTCAAGATTAGAAATTAACACTTCAAAACCTCAATCAAGATGAAAAGGGGAAATTACACTTTGGTACCCTATGGTTTGACCTGATTTCACTTTGGTACCCTGAGGTTTAAAGAGTGACATTTTGGTACCCCTGAGGTTTTTCAACTAGGTCCTTAATTAATTAGTCCCGAAACAAAACACCACCACTATCAATTTCAAACCCAGAAACTCATACACGCTCAAATCTCTACAGAGTTCCAAATCCGAAACTCAGTCTCATCCACTTCCAATATCAAACCCTTCCATTCATACACAGTCCTCAAATTCCTAAACCTTCTCACCCACGATCTCAAACTCCTCCTTCACCCTCTTCAAAACCCACGATTCCGCCATCGAACCCAATTTCTCAGGCTCATAACACAATCGCGCGTGACTGATCTTAAGGTTTAGATCCTCCTCATCCTCCTCGAATCGACTCGCCGTCGACCAAAACCGCCCTGGCTTAGAGCGAAACGACGCATCGGGCATCGTCGTCGTAGAGTCAGAGCCGAAGAACGATGCGGTGAGAGGATAACTCCCTAGCGACGCCGTCGAAGAAGAGATTCTCTTGGCGATGGGTTTTGATTTGAAACGAAGCGAGCAAGGTCGTGACGTGGTGATGAGATTTGGCATTTGCAAGCTTCAGATTAACTTCCACCTCCATCGGCAATAATGATGATGATGATGATGATGATGATGATGGAGATAAGAAGGAAGAGCAATGGCCACAGACTCAAGAAGAATTACTCACAAAAAAAAAATATTAAAATAATTTAAAATTTAAAAACAAAATTAAGTACCCAGATGAAAAACATCTTGAAGAAAAGGGAAGAAAATTGTTATAATTGAAAGTTAGAGACTAATTATGAAGACTAAAATAGATATTTAACTTTGGAATAAAAATCGACAGCTAAGATCAGATGCAAGAAAAATCAATGGCTAAGATGCAATAGAATCTAACGGCTAAGATGAAGTAGAAACCAATGGCTAAGATTGAGCCACATCATTATTTTTCATTACATTCTGAAAAAAGTAATTCACAAGGTCCTTTTGTTTTAACATTCCAAACTTCAGGGTACCAAAATGTCACTCTTTAAACCTCAGGGTACCAAAGTGAAATTAGGTCAAACCACAAGGTACTAAAGTGTAATTTACCCAAAACAAATTATCACTTCTTAAATTCAAACTTATAGTTTCAAAATTCCTCATAGATGTATAAAACCACATTTAACTCATGAAAACCATCAAAGTCATTCCTGGGGACCAATTTGTAAACTTTAAAGTTTTACCTTAAAACATCAAAATACACTTTATAAATTCAAATTAATGGTATAGAAATCATAATCATCACCCATTAAACTCATATAAACCATTTATTTCAAGGAAAAATGAAAATTTGGCAAAACCCCCCATTTTAAGTTTCACCCTAGTTTCTATTAGGTTCCAAATTGATGAATATGGAGTCAAACATCAACCCAAGTGTTATGAATGTTTAGAGTATCACAAATTATCAGAAAACACAAGAAAATCAAAGGAAATGTCAACAAGTTTCATGGATTTTGAACAGAAAAGCAAAAATGAAAGAATGGATGAAAGTTGTACCAAGTGGGAGAAAAGAAGGAGGAGGACAGCGACCGGTGGTGGCGGAACGCCGGCGGCGGTCGACTAACGGCGGAGGAGCGACGAACGATGGCCTAGGAGGTGGTGACTGTCGTGAAGTAGGCGAGAGAGACGAGAATGTTCGAAAATGAAGATGGAGAAATGTATGAGAGAATGTCTTGAGCTGATATAAATAAAGGGGGGTTGTTTTACTATTTTAGCCAGACCTATGGGGTAAAATATAATTCTGACGCAGGGGAAAGCATGTTGAAACCATAGTATTGCCCAGAAACATTTAAATCTTTTCAAAACAGAACCTAAACTCACAAGATTAGGAATAGAAATTTTTTGAAAAAAGTTATACGGTTGGATTCATTGAAAATAGTAGATTCCAACTATATGTTTTACTTTAAAAAATATTATATCTATAAATTATTATTTTCTTACTCAAAAGTGTCTTATAATGAAATTA
Source organism: Chamaecrista fasciculata (assembly GCA_003254925.1). NCBI lineage: Eukaryota > Viridiplantae > Streptophyta > Magnoliopsida > Fabales > Fabaceae > Chamaecrista > Chamaecrista fasciculata. Next base: position 96,453 of record QANZ01033888.1, read on the forward strand.
AAATGAAACTCGGATNCTCTTGGGCACGATTTCAGTATGAAATCGTGTTTACAGAGCGCGATTTTAAAGAAAAAATTAAGTATTTTTTTTGTTATAAAAGGAACAGTTACAAAAGGAAAGGGAGTACATATCGTAGAGCTAATAAACGTATCTAAAAGCATCTCTCCAAACATCTCTAAGGTAGTCATTACCTACACAAAAGGACCAAGTTACCCTACCATGACCAATAAGTCCTACTATGTCATCTCTCACGCGCTTTTCCTCGGCAGAGCCAACCCCATTGCCCAAAATATTAACAACTAATTTAGACGGGATACCTACACAAAGATCAATGGTTAGATCAAAAAAGTCAATATAAAGACCAATTGTTAAATCAAAATTAAGTATTAAAATCGAGTTTAGCGGATGCGTATCCCATTTGGGAAAATAAGAAAATTCGTTGGGTATCGAGATACATAATATAATTTTGTGTATTATTTTAATAAAAAAAACCCATAAAAGTTGCATTAAGTCTTTATATATAGTACCAAGTAATAAGAAGAAGAGGTTGGCAAAAAAAAAAAAAAGTAATAAGAAGAAGAGAGAGCCATAAAAAGACAAACGAAGAAAAAAACAAAAAAAAATTCTCAAGAATCGCCAAATAGCAGCTTTTAACCTTTAATACTGAAAACTAACAACAAAGTAAATATATAATTTATCCCTAACCATAACATTTAATAAAAGTCCCCCCCCCCCCCTATTTATCCCACATTTGAAGCTTCAAGCTTGGTGAACTGCAGCAAAAAGAGTGCCTGAGATGACCCCAAATCAACAAAATATCATCTGTGCCAAAGAACTTTCCTCTAGACTTCCACCCTTGTGAACAAAGAGTTGTCTGAGATGGTCATTTGGAAAGATCAAAAAAATACTTTGTTGAAAATTAGATCCAAACCTTATAGCCATTGTCCTTGAAAACAATCAGACCTCAATGTTCTTAGTTCTAGATTTAGTTGTTCTCATTCTAGCAGATAACACACAGGTTCTTCATTTGAAACTCAGAAGTTCAATGAACCTATTTGTTTTAGAAAACTTACAATTTAACAACCAAATATTCCTGTAATCAATGTTGTTCACCCAACAAACCTGTGATTGCAGTGAGTTTGGCCACTATTCTTGCTCGTAATTGTGTGTTATTAAAAGCCTCATGAAAAGATCTCATCTTGCTCTTGATACCATGGATGGTTTGAATGGGATCAGTACGTTGATCTCTCCACAATCTATCAATATTTCTTGCCTCCCAAATGGATTCCAATGTGACAATAACCCATTTTATCTCATGATTTCTTGTATCCCTTGCTGAAATTCATCTATTGCAACAATTCACAAACCATCCAACCACATTGATGTTTTGATGATTGAATAAAACACCTATATCAATGCCCAACCATACAGCTCGAGCAAAATGACAATCTTTAAACAAATGGTCCATTGATTCCTCAACATCATGACGAAATACACAAGGAATACTCTGATGAACCTGGTTTTGGCCGTAGGGCATTACCTGGTTCGATGAGGCAACTTTGGGTCGGAAGTCACCTGCAAGTCAATGAAAGCACAGGGATGGCCCTGCGATTCACCTCCGATGCTTAAGTCAGTAAAGAGCTTGAGAGCAATAATATGTGTAAATGGCAATAGTGCGTACCTTTTTCCAGTGCTCCGGGCTTCCCTATTATACTGGTTGGGGATGATCTGATAGGTTCCAGATTTGGCTCCATATCTAATTGTGATCCTAACCAACTCTGCTGACCTGGCGCAGATACTTAGGAAAACCTTAACTGATGGTGATCTTAACTGATTTGGCAGTTAAGATTCGTGTCAAAGGTGTTTATAATGAGAGAGGCGTGTATCCTCTAACCTCTGCTTGGCTCCTGGTTGTCGTGGAGGCGCTCTCTCGCGTGTATTCTTTGTGGACGCCTAAAACCTGGATGGTTTGGCGTCCATGACTGGATGATCCCCTTATTGGGCTTTCTGCGTTGTCGAACCAATCCTTGCTTGCCTATAGGACTGTTGGGCCGATTATGGCGTTCTCGGCTAAGGCCGTGCTATCCATCGTTCCTGGTCGAATGCTTCCCCTAGATGGGCCTTGATCGCCACTAGTCCAAGCCCTTGAATCTCCAATTTATTAGGCCTATTATCACTAGTCCCAACAAAAGGAGTGAAGCTCTGTCCCCACCAGTGGAGTCCCCTCCAAGGTTGTACACGAGCGTTGACGTCGTTGGCGCTCACAAGCGTTGGCGTCGTTGGCGCTCCTCTAGAATTGAAATTATTCTTTCCGCTATTGTTGGGGGTTATGGGCATCGGCGCCAAATTTTGGCGCCCAATTTTGGCGCTGCAGTTGATGGGGCGTTCTTTGTGCCAGAGCCACTCCATGGGGCGTTGATTGTCATCAACGCCCTCTAACCTTGACCTTTCGTATTCCTAGCTGACGTACAGCGTCGCTTCAAATCTCTGTGTCAGGGATATCGTGGCCACGTGTCAGTACATGATTTGCTACTCCTCCATTATGATGGCAAAATCGTGAACCGAGGGGGCGCATTTAATGCAGCGCTTCGATTTTCGCGAAAAGTTGGAGAAAACCGCCATTTCCTCTCTTTCCCCCCCTCACTTTGTCATTTCGAGCTTTTCTCTTTCGTGTTTCTCCTGCACTTTCTCTCTTCTCCCGCGTTTTCGAGCTTTCGCTGCTTCCTTCGCTTTCCTCTGCTCCGCTGCTTCTGGTTGTTTTCTCCGGTAATTAAGTGAAGTTTTCGTTTGGTAAGTAGTTTTCCGTCATTTTTTCGCCATTTCTCTGAGTGTTTTTGGTGTTCGCGCAAACTAACCCACTGTTCATTTGGTATTTTTTGCAGTGTTCGTCGAGTTCTTCAGCCTTTGCTTCGTGGTTTTTCTGCCAATTTGTCATTACTCATGGATTTCAACAAGTGTAAGCTTTTCTCCTTTCCAAAATTTCTGCTACTTTCTCGTTTGATTTTGCCGTTTTGCCTCGGCTTGTTTTGGTCTTGTTTTGCTATTTTTTGCTTTGGTTGTGGTCTGGTGGTCAATCGCAATGTGCAATGGGTTTTTCCTCTCTCCTTTTTTTTTATTTTTTGTTTGGGTGGTGGAGGTGCATTCTCCGAGAAGTGTACTGAACTGGTCCTGTTTCCACAGCTGCTGGAAACAAGATGGTTCCTGGGTCGTCAGCGCCCGAGCCGGCAGCGCCGACAAGGGTTGAATCTCCTTTGGTCAGGGTTGGCGGTGACGCCACGGACTCCTCCTCGACGTCGACAGAAATTCGTGAAATGCTGTTTGCGGACGAGGCGTCGGCTGGCGAGGAACGCTCAACGCCCCAAGCTACGGTTCCTGTGTGGGCGTCCGTAGGAGATGGTAATCCCCAACAGACCATTTGCGGAGAGGAGGTTAATTTCTTGGCCTACCCTGATTGGTTTCTTGTCTCCAATAAGGGCCTTGCTAAAGTTCCTTCGGTCAAAGGCGCTGTCGAGACCATGCCTTGTGGCCCTGATAGAGCCGAGGTGATGAGGAACGCGCGTCCCATCGTCGACTGGCGGCGCCGAAATCTTGAGGAGAAAGTGCAACTTCCATGTTTGGAGAAAACTAATGATGCCATTAAGGAGTTCTAGTGCTGGCTTCATGATGATGAGCTTCTGCCAAAGCTTAATAAGGAGCTAATAGCTGATTCGCCTCGTCGGCGGTCTTCTGGGTGCCGTATTGCGACACTTGGTCATTTGCCGGATGGTCCTAGTATGTTATACACTGATGGTAGGGGATTTCTAATTTGCGAACATGTTCTTCGGAGTTGCGATATTGAGATGCCTTTCCACCCGGCAATTTTGGATCTGTTGGCGATTATGAACATCGCCCCCATTCAATTGAGTGCCAATGGTTGGCGTATTCTTCTTGGCTTCGTCGCCAAATGCCAGAGAGATGGTGTGTGTGCTACTGCGTGACTATTTCTCTTCTTTTTTTATCCACGATGGGTGGATAACATGTTCATTTCCTATTATCGGCGTCCTGGACGTCCTTTGATTCTCGAACACGCTGTCAGCAATCCGAAGTCGTGGCAGTATAAGTACTTCTTTATCGAGGGGACTGGGTCTAGGCGTCCTTTTTGGGTTCGTTCTTCAGACGAGTGCGCCATGTTTCCGTTGTCTTGGAGGAGGCCACGCCTGGGTCCATTTGAGTGTAACTGGAGGGACCTGACTGTGGATGAGCGCTTGGGGGCGTTGCGGTTGATCACTACGGACCCTCTTGACCCTAAGCATTGTGTGTTGCTTTTATCTTTGTTATAAGTTCTTTTTATACTCATGTACTCAACATGTTCTAACATTTGCTTTGTTTTGTTTCAGTGCTCGACGTCAATGCTGCTGATGTTATTGGGAGTCGGCGTGGTCAAGCCGACAAGGGTAAGGGGAAGGCGGTGGCTGCTCCCAAGGTTGCTCCGAAGAAGGTACCCTTCGCCGCCGCCATTGCTGTTGTTGCCACGAGGAAGCCTGGGGGCGTTGTTATCCGGGAGCCTACGGCGGCTCTTCGACCTTCGCCTCAATCCTCCAAGGGAAAGGAAAGCACTGTTACCACCAAGGATGGGGAGCCTCCGTTGAAACGGCAGCGCCCTACGGTGGAAGTCCCTCAAATCCCGGCGGCTCCAGAAGAGATTGGCTTCAACGCCCTGGAGTTTCTTTCCAAGTCTTTGTCTGAAGAGGGTTCGGTGAAACGGGATGATCTGGCCCGGGCGTCCACGAAAAATACTCAGGATCCATCTGAGGAAGCGGCTAGGTTTCTCCTGGCCACGGGAATGCGGTTGCTCGCCAGCAGTGTTTCACGGAAGGATCTTCTGTCGGAGAGAGACGCTGCGCGTGAGGACGCCAAGAGGGCGCGTCAGGGATTGATTGAGCTAAAGGATGAGCTCAACGTGATGAAGGAGTCCCAAGAGTCCCTTCAGGGTGATTATGATCGAAGGGGGAATCGGTTGAGGGAGGTCAATGACCTGAACGCCCAGCTGGAGGCAAGGTTGGCATCCTTGGACGAAGAGCTTCGGCAGGAGAAGGAAAAATTTAAGGCGCTGTGTTCTTTGGCGGTGCGCCAGGTAAAGTGGCGGGGATCGCGCTACAATTATATTGGGTTCAAGAACGCCATTGCGCAATTGAAACTTCGCAACCCGAACCTCATCACCGATTGGATATGCCCCAACAAGGTTGTGGAAGGGAGGCTTCTCCGAGATCCGTACCGTAGTGATACCATGGTAAGGATGCCGTGTATGCCGGACAATTTCGACTTGGACGGCTATGAGTCCCAGGGTGACGAGGACTTTCCATGGTTTCCTAACATGGAAGTTCCTCTTTCAGGGGAGTTGGCCCCTGCTGATGCGGCGCCTTCATCGGATGCGGGTGCTGGTGCAAGCGGCGTTGTTGCCAACCAAGCGGATGGGAACGCCGAAGGGGCTCAAAGCGCAACTACAACCGAGGATCCTCCTGCTCCTGCTGCTTCTTAGGCCTGCGTGCCTTTTGGTTCAACCTTGGGCCTGCGCGCCCGTTTTTAAATTTATTTCTGTTTATAGTTGGATTACGGCTTAGATGTCGTTTTGGATTATTGTTAACATTGGCCTGTTGTGCCACCCTTTTTGCGGTTGGGCGTTGACGCCCTTAACGTGTTATTTGATGCCTGATTTACTTTGAGTTTCCTTGATCGCTCTCGTTTTGTGGTATGTTTTGAACTTACGCGTTTCTCGATTCGATCGATATATTGTTTTGCACCTTAAGGTGCTGCCTCGCGATGGGCACGCTTCGAGCGTTTTTGCGTATCATACGCTAAGTTTTGACTAGTCATCCAAGGGAGGGTCGGTCCGCATGGTAGTGAGTGCCATACTCACAAGGCTCCTTCGAGGGCCTTTTCGCTGCTGTACCGAGGGCGTCCCCCCGAGCAGCGCCATCTTGATTCATGTGTTGGAATGAAGAAAAAATAATTCATTGATTATGAAAGCAAAGTACAATTGGCGCTAATGGCCTTATTTAAACAAAGCTATAACTTAGAGCGAAAGCTATCTACTCACGGAAAATAAAATTTGAGCTTTGCCATGTTCCAAGCGTTTGGGAGTGATCTTCCTTCGGGCGTTTCCAGTCGGAAAGCGTTCCCGGGTAGGGCTTCTACGACTCTGTAGGGGCCTTCCCAGTTTGGTCCGAGTTTGCCGTGTCTAGGATCCTTTCTGTTATTTTCCACAGTCCTGAGCACCAGATCTCCCACTTTGAGGGTTCTGGGTTTTACTTTTGAGTCATGGTATTTTTTGACCATTTGATTGTAGGCAGCTTGTCTGATGGCTGCCACTTCTCTTGTTTCCTCCAAGCTATCTAAGGCCTGGAGCCTGGAGTTGGCGTCATTGGTGTTTGGATAATTGATTATCCTCTCAGTCGGGACGTTCACTTCGGCAGGTATGACTGCTTCATGTCCATATGCTAAGGCGAAAGGTGTTTCCCTTGTAGCTGTTTGTTCCGTGGTCCTGTATGACCATAGGACTGAGGGGAGCTCATCAACCCATCTTCCCTTAGCTGACTCCAGTCTTCTCTTGATTCCTTGGATGATGATTCTGTTGGCTAATTCAACTTGACCATTTGTGGCTGGATGTTCTACTGAGGTGGTCTTATGATGAATTTTCCAAGCTTTGCAGAAGTCTTGGAACTTTCTACTTGTGAATTGGGCGCCATTGTCAGATATGAGAGTGTTCGGGAGTCCAAACCTGGTAATGACGTTCTGCCATAGGAACTTCTCCATGGCTTCCGAGGTTATGGACGCCACTGCTTCGGCTTCTACCCATTTCGTAAAGTAGTCTACGGCGACTATGAGATATTTTTTCTGATAGGCCGCTGTTGGGAATGGTCCTGCAATGTCGATTCCCCATAAGTCAAACGGCCAAGGTGAGGTGATGGCGCTCATGGGGGATGCGTGAGTATGGACCATATTGGCATACTTCTGACATTTCTCGCATGAGCGAACAACGCCTTCTGCGTCCTGTAGTAGCGTGGGCCAGTAATAGCCTGCCCTCTGGATCTTTCTCCGTATAGCCATTGGGCCTTGGTGACTGGCGCATAGGCCTTCATGGACTTCAGTTAACACCCTGGTGACTTCGTTCCCTGCTATACACTTGGCCGCCGGGTGACTGAAGTTTTTCCTGTATAACGCTCCTTGTCTGATAAAGTATCTGCCGGATCTCCTTGCGACTTTTCTTGCTTCGTTTTTATCTGAGGGAAGGGAGCCTTTTTCCAGATAGTTGAATATCGGCGTCCTCCAATCAACGACTTCCTCCGTAGGAAGAATGTCCTGTTCCAGTATCGAGGGCTCCCTGAGGGTCGTTTTGATGATGGAACTCCTTCCCCCTTTGTTTGGCTTAGATGCCAACTTGGCGAGCTCGTCGGCTCGGGCGTTCTCGCTTCGTGGGATATGTTTGAAAGTGGCGTCTATGCCTGATCCTTCCATGATCTTCTTCGCTTTTTCGGCGTACTGGACCATGGTTGAGTCTTTGGTTTCATATTCCCCGTTCATTTGTTGTACTACCAATTGGGAATCTGCGAAGATTTCCAATCTCTTGGCGCCTATGTTGGCTGCCAATTTCAAGGCAGCGATCAACGCCTCATATTCCGCCTGATTGTTGGTAATGGGGCACTCGATTTCAATAGACTGTTCGATGATGGAGCCGTCTGGGGCTCGCATGACTACTCCTGCTCCGCGTTGGGAGTTTGACGCGGCGCCATCGATATGTATGCTCCAAGTCCAATTTTGGGCGTTTTCTGGTCCAGTCATTTCTGCTATGAAGTCAGCTAATGCTTGCCCCTTAATGGCCCTTCTTGGCTCATACGCGATCCCGTACTCTGAGATTTCCACAGACCATATTGACATCCTTCCAGCAATATCCGGTTGTTCGATCATTTGCTTGAGGGGTCTATCCATTCTGACGATTATTTGGTATTGTTGGTAGTAGTGTCTCAGCTTCCTGGTTGAGTGAAGTAATGAAAAAGTTAGCTTCTCCAGGCGATGATACCTTTTCTCGGCTCCTGTGAGCGTTTTGCTTGTGAAGTAGATGGGTTTCTGCTCTTCCCCATCTTCGAGCACCAAGGCCGAACTGATGGCGTCGTCCGTGGACGCCAAATAGACGTAGATTGGCTTATCCTTGATTGGGATTACCAGAATCGGCGGTGACGCCAGATACGCCTTCAGCCTTTGGAAGGCTTCCTCGCATTCCTTGGTCCATTCGAATCGTTTGTTTGCTTTTAGTGTTTGAAAGAAAGGCAAGCATTTGTCAGCTGACCTGAATGTAAAGGAGATCGTTAATGAATAATGCTCATTTTATTAATAAAGATGGTGCGTCGAAAAGACGGCTTACAAAGAATTTAAATGGCGTGCTTGCAATGATAAAGACCAGACATGGGTGGTCTTAAAAAACAGGAATTTTAAAAACAAAAAATAAAAGAAGCCGTCAAGGCTTGGTCAAAAGAAAATAGCTCCAAAGCTTTATTATTGGGGTGGCGGTGGGCGCCTTCTACCTCGACAGGAACCTGTGGAGTGCCGCTAGCCTTCCATTGAGGCGTTGGACCTCCTTCACTGACCTAGGAGAGTGCATTTCCAGGATAGCTTTGCACTGGTCCGGGTTTGCTTCGATTCCTCTGTTGGTGAGCATGAATCCGAGGAATTTTCCCCCGTTGACGCCGAAGGCGCACTTTGAGGGGTTCAGCTTCATCTGGTACTTTCGTAATTGGTTGAAGATCTCCTTCAAATCTTCGGTGTGCTTTCCGCCTTCTTTTGTCTTCACCACCATGTCGTCGACGTAGACTTCCAGATTCTTCCCAATGTGATCTTTAAAGAAAAGATCCATCATTCTCTGGTAGGTAGCGCCCGCATTCTTTAGTCCGAAAGGCATCACCGTGTAGCAGTACGTGCCCATCTCAGTTATGAACGCCGTCTTCTCGGCGTCCTCGGGGTTCATCTTTATCTGATTATACCCGTTGAAGGCGTCTAGGAAACTCATTGTCTGATGACCACAAGTCCCATCTACGAGTTTGTCAATGTTTGGCAGTGGGTAGTGATCCTTTGGACATGCTTTGTTGAGATCGGTGAAGTCTACACACATCCTCCACTTGCCGTTAGATTTTTTGACCAGTACCACGTTGGAGAGCCACTCAGGGTACTTAGCTTCCCTGATAAACCCTGCGGTCAGTAGCTTGCTAACTTCTTCTTTAATGGCCGCCTGACGCTCATGGCCAAAGAGGCGTTTGCGTTGTATCACTCCCTTTCTGCCATCAGTGTTGAGGCTGTGGCAGATGAGCTTTGGGTCAATGCCGGGCATGTCTGCAGGACACCAGGCGAAGACGTCTGAGGATTCCCTCAACAGTTGGATGAGTTCGGACTTCTCCTCTTCACGAAGGAGCATGTTGATTTGAACCGTTTTTTCGGCGTCTTTGCCTAGCTGTATTACCTCCAAATCTCTTGTTGGTTTGGGCCTTTGATTCGAGATCTCATCCCTGAAGTTCTCTATGTCGTCGTTCGAACCTTCAAGCTTCCCTCTATTCGTGGCGTTATCAGCCGATGCACTTGCCCGCGTTTTCCTCTTTCTTTCTTCTTCATTAGTTTTTGCCAGGCTCATGGCATAGCATTGTCTGGCTGCCCTCTGATCCGCTCTCACTTGACCCACTCCTTGGGGCGTTGGAAACTTCATGCGAAGGTGAGCAGTGGATATCACCGCTCGCATCTTATTTAGGGAGGGACTCCCAAGTAGGACGTTGTATGCGGAGGGCGCCTGTACCACCAAGAATTCCACCATAATACTCGTCACCCTTGGCTTCTCCCCCACGGTGAGTCGTAAGTCGACGCTACCAAGGGCTGGTATTTGATCTCCTGTGAATCCGATAAGGCGTCCATGGTGTTCTTTGAGGTCTGACCGTGGAACGCCCAGCTGATCGAAGCATGGCTTATAGATGATGTCAGCGGACGAGCCTTGGTCCACCATGATCCTTTCAACTGTGAAGGTGCCAACTCGTGCCGTGATTACCATAGGGTCATCATAATCCTGGTTGACTTCCCACAATTCATCGTCAGTGAAGGTAATGGGTTCAACCCATTTTTCTGCTCTAGACGCTTCCTTGTAATCAATCCTAAGTATGGATCGATTCACCTTCCTCTTCTTATGTGGAGCCTTGGCGCCACTTTTTTCTATGCCTCCTGAGATGGTGTGGATGATCCCAGATGGCTTGTCGTCTCTCGGCGGTGTGCGCCGATCTCTTTTCTTTTCTTCGCCGTCAGCGCCTCCTCCTCTCGGCTTCTTCTGCTCGCGAGTGTTTTTTTCTTCTCTAGGCGGCCTCTTGTTCCCATCCTTTTTAATGAATCTGGATGGGAGGCGTCCCAATCTGATGAGGTTTTCGATTTCGTCTTTCAAGACGATGCACTCATCCGTTGTATGTCCTTCTGTTCTATGATACCTGCAGTATTCGCTAGTATCAACGTTTCGCCCTGCTCTCCGAGGGCGGTCAGGAAGTCTTGGTAGTAGATCCGTGTTGCAGATTTCCCGGAAAACCTCTGATTGAGATACAGCAAGGACAGTGTAGACGGCGTGCCTTCCCCTGGGTGGGGATCGTGGACGCCGGGAGTATTCCCTTCCTTTCGGTGCTTGGGAGCCACCAGCTTTCTCCGAGTTTTTTCCATATGGCTTTCTAGTATCTGGCTCGATCCTCGCGAATCGATCACGTTGGGTCTTGTCCAGGTCTTCCTTTGTTATGAACTCCTCCACCATTGAAAGGAGTTCTCCGACAGATTTCGGAGCCTTGTGTGTAAGCTCCTTATGTGCATGGCCCGGTCTGATTCCCGCCAGGAATGAGTATACTGCAATGTTGTCATCCACTTCTTTGATACTTAGCAGAGTCTTGTTAAACTTTGCCAAGTAATCTCGCAGTGATTCTCCTTTGTTCTGTCTAATGTCGGTCAAGACCGCCATGGGCTGCTTGTATACTTTGCTGGTGGCGAATCGCTTCTTAAACATTTCCTCCAGATCCCTAAAGCAATGTACCGAGCCCGCCGGGAGTTTGGAGAACCAATCCAGAGCTGGTCCTTCCAAAGTTATTGGGAACAGCTTGCATCGTTGAGGATCTCCTAAGTTGGAGATGTTCATGGCGGCCTTGAAACTGAGCAGATGATCCTCCGGGTCTTTTTCCCCTGTGTAGGGCGTCAGCTTCATGGGCATTTTGTAGTGTCTGTCCAGTTCAACAACTTGCACGTGAGGGGCAAATATTCCCTCAGCCAGTGGGGGCGTTGTAGTCGGGAACGCCGAATGGGGTGGAGGCGCCAATTCTGGCGCTGGTGCCTGGGCGTTCATAGGCTGGTACATTCCAGCAGATCTTCCATAGGGCGCCGTTTCTGGCGCTGATGTTGTGGCGCTCATGGGCTGGTACATTCTAGCGGATCCTCCATAGACGCCATACCCAGGGTAGTATTGGGGATAATACCCCTGTGGGTAATAGTAACCCTGAGGTGGATAAGAGTAAGCGCCCACCCAAGTTTGTTGCTGGGTAAGCTGGGTAGTTTGGCCAGGAGCCTGCTGCTGAGTCGCCACCTGGATAGGTGATTGATTGCTCATAGGAGTTTGCTGTTCTTGGTTTCCTGGGTTTTCTTCTAGTGATATGGGCTCTGGGTTAGCATCCTCAGCAACTTGCTTTCCCTTGCCCGTTAACAGATCACGGATGTCTTTGCGGAGTGCTTCCATCTCGATGTGCATGTCAGCCTTCAGTGCAGCAATCTTGTCTTCCTCTGTTATGGTAATTTGCCCTGTAGTCGCTGGGTTGGGCAGCGTAGGGGCTTCTTGGACGGTAGGAAATCCTGGGGGTGGAGCAAGCGTCGAATCCTGTGCAGATTGAGCTACTGAGGCTCCAGAAGCGTGTTGATCAGTTGGAGTGGATGTCATCTTGCCAATTTCTGTAGATGTCATCTAGTTCTCTGGTTCGATGAAGCACACAGGTTAGATAAAACAAAAATACTGGGAAAAATGTATATGATCCAACCCTATCGTTCATGTATTCAGAGAAAAAATTTTAAATCGAGATCAACACTTTTATAAATTAAATCTGGACTTTGAATAAAAAGTCCCCACGGTCGGCGCCAGTGATGAACCTGGTTTTGGCCGTAGGGCATTACCTGGTTCGATGAGGCAACTTTGGGTCAGAAGTCACCTGCAAGTCAATGAAAGCACAGGGATGGCCCTGCGATTCACCTCCGATGCCTAAGTCAGTAAATAGCTTGAGAGCAATAATATGTGTAAATGGCAATAATGTGTACCTTTTTCCAGTGCTCCGGGATTCCCTTTTATACTGGTTGGGGATAATCTGATAGGTTCCAGATTTGGCTCCATATCTGATTGTGATCCTAACCAACTCTGCTGACCTGGCGCAGATACTTAGGGAAACTTTAACTGATGGTGATCTTAACTGATTTGGCAGTTAAGATTCGTGTCAAAGGTGTTTATAATGTGAGAGGCGTGTATCCTCTGACCTCTGCTTGGCTCCTGGTTGTCGTGGAGGCGCTCTCTCGCGTGTATTCTTTGTGGACGCCTAAAACCTGGATGGTTTGGCGTCCATGACTGGATGATCCCCTTATTGGGCTTTCGGCGTTGTCGACCCAATGCTTGCTTGCCTATAGGACTGTTGGGCCGATTATGGCGTTCTCAGCTAAGGCCGTGCTATCCATCGTTCCTGGTCGAATGCTTCCCCTAGATGGACCTTGACCGCCACTAGTCCAAGTCCTTGAATCTCCAATTTATTAGGCCTATTATCACTAGTCCCAACAAAAGGAGTGAAGCTCTGTCCCCACCAGTGGAGTCCCCTCCAAGGTTGTACACGAGTGTTGACGTCGTTGGCGCTCACGAGCGTTGGCGTCGTTGGCGCTCCTCTAGAATTGAAATTATTCTTTCCGCTATTGTTGGGGGTTATGGGCATCGGCGCCAAATTTTGGCGCCCAATTTTCGTGCTGCAGTTGATGGGGCGTTCTTTGTGCCAGAGCCACTCCATGGGGCGTTGATTGTCATCAACGCCCTCTAACCTTGTCCTTTCATATTCCTAGCTGACGTACAGCGTCGCTTCAAATCTCTGTGTCAGGGATATCGTGGCCACGTGTCAATACATGATTTGCTACTCCTCCATTATGATGGCAAAATCGTGAACCTAGGGGGCGCATTTAATGCAGCGCTTCGATTTTCGTGAAAAGTTGGGGAAAACCGCCATTTCCTCTCTTTCCCCCCCTCACTTTGTCATTTCGAGCCTTTCTCTTTCGTGTTTCTCCTGCATTTTCTCTCTTCTCCCGCATTTTCGAGCTTTCGCTGCTTCCTTCGCTTTCCTCTGCTCTGCTGCTTCTGGTTGTTTTCTCCGGTAATCAAGTGAAGTTTTCGTTTGGTAAGTAGTTTTCCGTCATTTTTTCGCCATTTCTCTGAGTGTTTTCGGTGTTCGCGCAAACTAACCCACTGTACATTTGGTATTCTTTGCAGTGTTCGTCGAGTTCTTCAGCCTTTGCTTCGTGGGTTTTCTGCCAATCTGTCATTACTCATGGATTTCAACAAGTGTAAGCTTTTCTCCTTT
>QANZ01033894.1:7591-62826 GCA_003254925.1 Chamaecrista fasciculata
AGAACTTTTTTTATTCCAAAATATCTGATGTTTTATAACTTCAAGAGAGCATTAATTATTCTTTTACCATTCTATCCCTATTAAATATAGTAGAGTCATAAATGAATAAACATTTTCCTAGTAATTTAATAGGGATAGTTTAGTCTTTTTACCTCATTTTTCTCTTCATTTTAGGTGAGCTAATCATTTCCTTGGTCTGTGTGATTTTACCTTAAACATCAGATATATAGGAACGGAGGGAGTAGTTAATAAATGTGAATTTTGTGTCAACTACTTTAATTTTGATAAAGTATTTAATAATGACTGGGGCCAAACCCAAGTACTGCATGTTTGCATTATTATACATACGTGTGAAGATTGAGAGCACCATAGAACTATTGAATGTTTTTATTTTTTTTCTTAAAGTAAAGATCTAAGGGTCAAAACGGTGTGGCGGTGTCTTATACAAAATTAAGTCAGAGTTTGGATATGTATGTATGTTATAGAATCCATGCATATTATTAATTAATAAGTATTTGATATATTACTATGATACTGTGTTCCTAAAAAAAGAACTTAGTTACTGATTTTATATATAACCAAAATATATATGGGGACTGTTTCAATATTGTTAGTAACAACGTAAATTTTATCATTTCATTAATATAAATTGTAATAATATTTGTTCGTGATAATTTTTATAATTGTAACTTTTGTTTTAGTAAAATAATTGCAAGTATAACTTTTATTTATTACTTTTGTCTAGCCAATGACATATATGACATTTTGTTATCATTCTTGTGACATACATACATTTTATAGGATTCAATTTAGCCAACTTAATTACTTGTTGAGCATATTAATGAAATCTCAGCTTAGTGAAGATTATTAATTAAGGAAGGATATGGTGAAGATATATACATACACTTGTTACAAAACCAAGAAAAAGACAAGCCTTGAAGCCTACACCTCTTGAAACAAATTACTAACAAAAAACTACAAATAAGACACACAGGGAGTCAAGAATATAAATATAATCAAGATGATGTTGAGAGGAACACAAGAATATTCATGTTGAGAGACAAGAGTATTTATAATGGTGTGCGGTGAGTCTATGATCAGTCACTATCTGATGATTATATGCCTTTAATTTTGATTTAGTTTGCGAATCAGATTGCTGAGATGGCCTAAAATATGGAGAAAGAGAAAAGAAGAAGAAGGAAACTACATGACACGTGGATGAAATATAAGCTCTTCATAAGAATAATACATGGTACTTAATGTCTTTGCCTCCTGGTCGTGATGCTATTGGATGTAAATGGGTCTTCAGAGTAAAGGAAAAATCAAATGAATCTATAGAAAGGTACAAGGCAAGGTGGTAGCTAAAGGATTTCATCAAAGAGAGGGAATTGACTTCCAGGAAACATTTAATCCTGTAGTTAAACCCACTAATGTCAAGATTATTTTATCTCTTGCATTAGCTAACAATTGGTTGATAAATCAAATAGATATTAATAATGCCTTCCTGAATGATTTTATTTATGAGGATGTATACATGCATAAGCCTCCTGGATTTGAGAGCAGTGACAGTTCCTTGGTTTGCAAACTGCATCGATCTCTTTATGGTCTTAAACAAGCCCCACGTGCTTGGTTTGACAGGTTGTCTTCGCTCTTACTTTCTCTTGGTTTTCAGTATAGCAAATGTTATAAATCATTGTTCATCAGGACTTCCTCAGGACATTCTCTCTATGTCCTAGTATATGTAGATGATATTCTAATTACAGGTTCAAATTCCTCTGCTGTGACAAGTCTTATTGCGCAGATTAATTCAACTTTTTCTCTTAAGGATATGGGACAGTTGCATTATTCCCTTGGTATTGAAGTGATTAAAAATTCAGATGGGTCACTTTTATTGTCTCAAGCTAAGTATATTACTGAACTTCTTGAGAAAGCAGGTATGGCAGATGCAAGTCCTTGTATAACTCCTATGTCTACTGTTCCTAAGTTGTCTAAAGACCAAGGGGTTCCTTTCTCTGATCCTAAGTTCTACAGAACTATTGTGGGTGGCTTGCAGTATTTGAGTGTCACTCATCCTGATATATGTTATGCTGTAAATCGAGTGTGTCAATTCATGGCTGCTCCTACTCTTACACATTGGCAAGCAGTTAAAAGGCTCCTACGATATCTTAAGGCTACTTCCTCTTATGGTCTTATTTTCAAGAAGCCTACTAATTTGAAGCTTACTGCCTTCTCAGATGCAGATTGGGCAACAGATATTGATGATCGGCGTAGCACTTCAGGATTTTGTGTTTATTTTGGAGGAAATCTCATCAGCTGGTCTTCTAAGAAACAACAGGTTGTTTCAAGGAGTAGTACAGAGGCAGAATATCGAAGTTTAGCTGCTGTAGTTGCTGAAATCTCCTGGATCAAGTCTCTACTGTAGGAACTACGCATAACTCTTCCTTCAGCACCCACAGTTCACTATGATAACATCAGTGCTGTGCACATGACTGCAAATTCGATTCTTCATGCTAGGACGAAGCATGTTGAACTTGATATACATTTTGTAAGGGAAAAAGCAATTGCTGGAGAGATTTCTGTTCTTCATGTTTCCTCTACTGATCAAGTTGCTGATGGCTTCACAAAGCCACTGTCCAAGCAGCTGTTCCTTGAGTTTCGGTCTCTTCTTATGATTGATGACAAGAACCATCTGCTTGAGGGGGATGATAGAGTACAGTTCCTGAAGCTAGTTCTTGATCCTGAAGCAAGTCTGTTCCTGAAGACACTTCTTGAAGTCAGTTCTCCTGAATCAGTTCCTGAAGTCTGATGTCTCCAGCTCAGCATTCTATTTTACATTCTGTTATTAGCTAGTGTGGTGTGTGACATGTGCTTTCTGTTATATGAATAACAGATTCTGGTATACTCTCCTCTCTATAAAAAGCATCCATGTACTTCTCATTCATTGAATGCAAATCATTCTTTTTTTAGTTTCAATTTCTTCACTCTCATTTTCTCTTAGTTTAGCAATATATAACTATATTAGAAATATCGCTTCCTTTTTGTTTTTTTGCTAAACATATCCCAAACACTTACGTTCTACAACCTTTGAGCTAATTAATTAGCATAATACTAGAAATAATATGTAAATAGAGAGAGATGATACACAACTGATCCCCTTACAGTTTATTGAAGAAATTAACAAGAGACAATTACATTAATTTTGGTCGTTGAAAACTTGTATCCAAGTTGTCAACGGAATCCTGCTTAAAACATGCGCTATATTAATGTTGAAGGAACTATTTAGTTCCCAAATCCAATAATCCAAACCTAGGTAGGGAGATTATATATATAACAGACAAGTTTTGCATGCAATCAAAATGTTAGCTTGAAATTACTATGTCACCAATCAACGGAGTCCAAATTGAATGGTTGCTGCTGTTGTGGCATACAATCTAAAACTTTAGAGGATGAAGAATTAGAAGCATTGAGATTGGAGATGAGATCCGTTGGTGATGGTGATAATAATTGAGGGATGTAGGAGGATGCAAAATGATGATTATCATTATTGGCTTGTTGATGATAGCTCTTGAGCTGCAATGCTTTAAGAAGCAAAGAGTTCACACTAGAAAGATTATTGGGATTTAGCATTGGCCATGATGGCATATTATTCAGAGATGGAAGAGACGTATGATGAGCTTGAGCCCAATTCATGTTTGTGATATTATTAGGAATAGTGTAGTGATGATTATGATGATTGGCATTATTCAAAGTATTGGTTTGGGCTAAGAGGTTGTTTTGATGATGAATATCAGTGAAGCTTGTTGTTGATGATGAGTTTGGATTAACACTGAAATTTGGAATGTCAATGTCAGAGAATTCATTGTTCACCATTGAGGTTGTATCACAATTTGGTGACTCTAGAGACACTTGGGATGGTGATCTTGTCTCTTGTGGTTTTTTGGGTGCTGATGATGATAATATGCTTTTCTGAAACACCCTACAAACCACCCATTCTTCCTGATAAACAAAATTAAGTATTGGTTAATTACTTTTAAAAAATAATAACAAAAGAGTAAACTATTAATTTAGTCGTTGAATGAATGTTGTTATTTTAGTCTTTGAATTTTTAAAATACTTGATTTAGTTTCTGAAAATTCATGACTCTTTATATTGTAGTATTTTAATTTGGAACGAGTCATGAATTTTCAAAAAATAAAAAACTAAATATGACGATGTTGGACAATATAATTTAGGGACTAGAATGTCAATTTATCCTAGAAAATTAAAGAAATTTATAATTAACAACCTTAGAAGTGAAGGAGTTGTAGTTGTGTAGCCTGTATTCATGCATGACCCAATTGGTTTTGTGACCTCTAGGAGCTCTGCCCTTATAGAAGACAAGTGTTTTCTTCATTCCAACCAAAACTCCTTTGCTAAATATTTCTTTGTCTTTTCCTGTTGTTTTCCAATAACCTGATTCTGTGGCTCGATTTGTTCGAAGCCCTGTTGGATACTTCCTGTCTCTCAAACTGAAGAAATACCATTCCTTCTCTCCCATTGAAGCCTTCCCTATATACACACATATATCATCATCATTCATCATTACCACATATAAGCACACACATGTTTATACTAATTAATGATTAATTATGTACCTGGGAGGTCCCAAGGTTCAGACTTGTTGAGATCAACAACAGCTATAGCCTTGGATGTGAAGCCATGAGTATCAGAGAGCTTGTTTGTGAGATAATATGTGATTAGCTCTTCATCTGTAGGATGGAATCTGAAGCCTGGAGGTAGAATATTAATATTGCTATTATTTTTTTCTTCGCCCATAATTAACTTCTCAACTCAAGAACCTGATTAATATGATCGATGACGATCGCTCGCCAAAAATTAAAACGGTATAATGATGTGATCCCACAAAAGTAAACTCAATAACATTACCAACACCACGTATTAATACTACCCTCTCTACTCTGGCATCCACAACTAACCCCTTTGACAATTACTAATTACTAATAATACTAATATATAATAATTAAAAGAATGTATATATATATATATATATCTTGTACATTTCTAATGACCAAATAAATAAACTAATGGTCAATGGGTCATTTTGGTCCTAAATGTATGTTCTAATGTTCATTTTGGTCCTTTATGTTTTAAAATATTCAAATTGGTCCTAAATGTTGGCAATATGTTTCATTTTTGGTCCCAAATTATTGAATTTGGTCATACTTCTCTCGTCTCTCATTTTAAGTTCAAATGACTTGTTAAAAATAATTTGTAGCTCTGAATTTGTCGTATTCGAATTTGAAACGAGAGAGATATTATCAATTTTGCTTGTTTGATTATGAAACGAGTAGTTCACTTTCAGGATTAATTTAACCTTGTTTGCTGGCGGCTCTAATTGGACAGAGAAAGTACTCTTTGAAAACAATACGTAACTTTGAACTCGTCAAATTCGAACTTGAAATAAGAGAAATATGATCGTATTCAATAGTTTGAGACCAAAATAAAATATTTTGTCAACGTTTAAGATCAATTTAAACATTTTAAAACATAAATGATCAAAACGAGGCTTTAACCTAAATTAATTAAAGCTTCAGTTTTGGTCTTTCGGATGGATTTAAATCATTTCTAGCTAGCTAGGTTTGTATCTTGGATCTTGAGATATTTATTTATTTATTTATTACTCAACATTACCTTGACTCTATAGTCTATATATATTTCTAATTATCTCTAAGATGATATAATTATGTGTCTTATTCGACATGGAAATTAAAATAGGACATTTCTTACTAGGATGGTAATCCCAGTAATTAAATTATATTATATACATTTGTGCACGAGGATGAGGATTGAGTCTCTATAACGTACATCATATTTCTGATATTAATTTCCGCCTTTTTTCTATGATCCTGTCCAACCACCTTCAACCATTTCTACCAACCTAAACCTCTTCACGTTACAGGTGGACTAAGTAAGTTAATTTAAACCACATTCTCTCTAATCTTTGTAACTTCAATTTCTTTTTTTTATTATTATTTTTTAAAAAAAGATAGTATTCACTGTCTCCTGTATAGACCATGCACATGCACAGTCCCTTTCTCTCTCTAGCCTGCCATTTTTTTTTGGCCAAACTGCCATTTTATTATAAAATGACGGGTATAGATATTATTATTGTAATTATATCGGTTCAGCAATCAAGATTGTTATAGTGATTTCATATGTTAATTAGTAGCCACTTGTAGTAATTTCATATTTACAATCATCACTATTATATGACCTCCAATAAATAATATGATATTCCATTGGTCAAGACTCAAGAATATTAATCAATCATAAAAAAAAAATCAAACTACAAAGACGTGCTTAGAATGTAATCCCAGCACAATACGTAAGAATGATCGAGGGCACTATATGTAGATTATAGCTAGAAAACCTTTCGTGTATATATATAACACATTAATTTTCCTTCATTTTGAGATTATACGAATATATATATTAGTATATATACATGAGAGATTAAGAGTGGTTAAAATGGTGACCAACCCACAAGACTGAACATCTAAGGGAAGCATATTTCTGTTGGGTGTTTTTCTTCATTCATCTGTTCATAATCTTCAAAGCTTCCCAAAATTCAATCCTAACCAGAACTTTGAGTCTCAGCCACATGCATATATCTTCAACCCCTGTGCACGATTTAACTAAGTTCTAGAAGCACATATTTATATTTATCTCTCTGTAAGAATAACTTAATTGCTCTCAGTTTGGGCATACATGCATGTATGTCCTGTTTCCTAGTTAATTATTATTTGGCTAAACTTTTGGAAGAAGCAGATATACTTGACTGACATTAATTAAATAAAGTGTTATATGTTGAATTATTTCTATCAAATATATAATCTTAAATTATAGACTAGTAGTAGTAATCAAAGTGGTAAAAAAATTTTTTGTTCTTGTCATGAGAATATAATACTAGTTTTTTTTTTTATCAGGCCAAAAAAATAAAATACTAGTGTTTTTAGGTCGAAAACTATAATACTACATTTGTCAAACAAAAAAATATAATGAGTATAATACTTTTTTTTGGTCCAAAAAAGAATATAATACTAACACTAGTTATTTCGAGGATAAATGACAGGCTCAAAAATCAAAATGTACGAACTGATTCAAAAGGCCCATCATGTCATTGAAGCCCAGTCACCAGTAGCCAGTTTTCTTTTAGTTTGGCCCAAAAGGAAAATGATGGTCAACCCATAAAAACTTTAAAAAAAAAAAAAA
Organism: Chamaecrista fasciculata; assembly: GCA_003254925.1. Classification (NCBI taxonomy): domain Eukaryota; kingdom Viridiplantae; phylum Streptophyta; class Magnoliopsida; order Fabales; family Fabaceae; genus Chamaecrista; species Chamaecrista fasciculata. Next base: position 14,864 of record QANZ01033894.1, read on the forward strand.
AGGACCCTCATACATCAAATGCATTAGCAAGAGATCGGAAGTTTTCATCCGCTAACTCGACAATGGCGGGAAAACAAATTCCCGGCGAAGGATTATCGGCGAACCTCGCCGGCATGTCCAAGAACCAGCTTTATGAGATCATGTCTCAGATGAAGGTATTTTCACTTCCTTCCACTCTCAATTCCTTCTTTTCTCTGCCTAAATTTTCTGTTTTAATTCCTAGTTTTCTTCCTTCCGAATTGCGCCACGAAATTTCTCATAGACTAACCACTGATTAATGCTTCTGTTTCTTCTTTGCCTCTCTCTCTCTCCGGTTGGAAAAATTTGACCGATTCGTTCAGAATCTGATCGAACAGAACCAGCAGCAAGCGAGGCAGATTCTCATTCAGAATCCCATGTTAACTAAAGCGCTTTTCCAGGTTTTCCCTCACCACCCCTTCCTTTTTCCTTTTGTTTTGTTGTAATTATATGCGCCGCTTGATTATTTTTTTTTTCTCCACTCACTCTTGCTGGTTGTGAACTATATTGTGAATTATGTTTTGTATTTGCGAACGGAACATGTCGAATTAGGGTTTTTGTGTTTGTTTCTTTTTTCTTCCCCTTTATGTTTAATGAATGAACAGCACGGTTTTTAGGATGGTTTTTACTAAGTTAATCATAAGTTCATAACTGCACGTTGCTCCCCTAGCTTTAACTGTTTTGGGATTTGAATCCTGGGGAAATTGGACTGCACATGCTCGATTGCTGCATTTATGAACAGGTTGCTCGTTAAGAAGGAAGAACCAAAACTTATGATTATGAATAAGCTGTGGTCATTAACATAGGTTGTTGGTTATTAAACATTATTCACAACTCGCAATCTTATGGATCAATGGTGTCGGTACAGAATCTTATGAATTCAGTCATTCACAATTATATAAACTCTCAACATTGGTGCTGCCATTTTTTTTTCCATAAATCATGATTGCTTATCCTAGAATCCTGACAACTATTGTTACACCCAAAATATTCAGACTCATGCATCTCTTTTATAATTCTAATGACTATCGTTAGAACCCAATAATATGCCTTGAAACCAGATTCTGATAACGTGCACAAGTGATCTCATATTTGAAACTTACATGAACAAAATTGCCAGTGAACCCATATTTTGTAGAAAGGTGAAGGATGAATCTGCTAAGATCATAGGGTTGATTTCGGTAAAGTGACATTAAGGAAAAGCTAATTAATTTTTCTGTAGAAACCACGCTTGTAATCTGATAGTTACCAGGGAGTGTAATGCTTGGGTACAGAAATTCAGGCTTCCTTTTCTTTTTTCCTAACATCTGAATTTTCAAATACTTTATACTCAAAATGTCTAGATCTTGCTTTTTAAGATATTTATAATTGTTATTTCTCCATGCTAGACATCTCTCCTAAGAAAATATGATTTATTTACCCGATTTATATTATATCTTGCTTAAGTTTTGCTGATATGAGGTGAAAAGAGCATGATTCATAGCTATTGGCTAGTTGAGACTTGAGAATACTTTTGAACCAACAAGTGATTAATGGAAACTTATAACCATGTTTAAAAAGTAATTCCCACATAGGATGAGTGAAAGTAGTGATAACAGAATCTTTAAACCAAATTGTCTATGCCAAGAATGGAATGTCATTCATACTTGGGTAGAGTGTGAGACACTATTGTTTAAGTTTATACAAGGATAATAGACTACTTGATGATGTCAAATTAGTAACTGTGTGAACATCATTATATCTGAAATGTGCAAAAGCTGAGGACCTGAATGTAGGAGGCTCATATTGGTGTGAACTTTATGGAAAATTAGGTATTGGTAATCTAAAAGGATGGTCTTGTCGAAAGTATAGAACTGTAGATACAATCCAGAGCTCATGATTCTCAATCAAAGTTCCTCATTTTCATTATAATGTTGAGATTTTTCTTCGTATAGCATAAATTTGCATACTTTCTTTGCCTAACTCCCTATTTGATTGTCTTTCTCTCTCTTCTTTTGCTTTTTCATTGATCAGATTTTTTAAAATGCTTTGCATGTTGGAGTCCTTAGTAATTAGTTCTCAGCTTCTTATTGAGTTTGACTTTGGGTTGTGATGTAGTGATTGTTGCCACAAGAATTGGTATATGTACAATATATATGGGCACACAAACCTACACTCATTAAAGTGATATTCTTGGGTCCCTGGAGTTACATGTATCTATCTATCTATATATATATATTGATTTCTTGGACTTCCTTTTGAATTATATGGTGAACAACTGAACATTTGTCTTTTATGTTGTTAGTAGTCTTGCTCAATTGAAGAAGTCTCAGCTTCATTCTAGTAATTTTCATAAACAATGATATCAGCAAGTCTGTGGGGGTGTTTAATTTGTTTCTTTTTCAGTATTACAGTTGGTCATATTTTTTATGTTGATACCTTTTTTCTGATTTATTTTTATTTATTCAGGCACAAATCATGCTTGGAATGGTGCAGCCTCCTCCTGCGGTATGCTATTAAATTCATTATAAATTACTTCATATTCACAATCATCCATTTGTCTATATGTGCATTTGATCAATTTTTTCTTTCTAGATTCCAAAAATTCAGCCAACAGTCTCACAGAACACACAGCAGCCAGCACAGTTGACTCAACAACCAAACATTCAGCCTGCTCCTTTTTTGCCTGCACAAGGTGGTCTACAGGATCAAGCAAGCGTATCTCAGACCCAAATTCCTGCAAGGAAACACCAAAACCAACCTCCAATGCCAATTTCATCTGCTGCTATTCCTGCAGTGAGTCATCAATCTCAGCCCATGCCTGCACATTCTTTGCAGATGCCTCAACAGCCTAAAGGACATCTGACTCCCCAAATGGCCCCAGTGTCTCTTCCACAATCATCACAACTTCCAAATGTACCTCCATCGTCCCTTCATTCACCTTCACTGCAGCATCAGACCCAAATTCCAAACACTTCTAGTCAATTGCAGGCACCTGGATTTCCACATATGCCACTACAACCACCAATGCAACCACAGCCCAGACCACCTTCAGTACCAAACTTTCATCACCAGTATCCTCCACAAATGGGTGGTAATGTAGGTTTTCAACATGCTGGTGCTCCTCATAATCTTCCACAACCCATGTTTCACGTAAGTTGAAAACTTAAGTTTACTGTAAATGATGCTGTAATGGTATACTAAATTGAACAATATGTTGTTATTAATACATTTTCCAGCCGGGTGCAAAACCTCCTGCTAGTGTTGGGTCAACTTTTCCACAGGGCCTTCCACCTCTTCAAAATCAATCAGCTGCACAGTCACCTTATCAGGTATGATTGAGACTATTCACTGGTGTCTTCCATTCAATTTGAAAATTTCTTAAGATGATAAAAGAGACTTGGCTACTCTTCATTCAGCTACCAAATTTTGTGGATAGTTTTTCTTTCATTGATACTTGTTTTCTAATTTATTCTCTGCACATAATTGACAAAAATGTATATCTTGAAAATATTAGGAATTTTCAGAACGTGAATCTATCATTTGAATATCCTACCTGTAACTAGCATCAGTTTAGTTTTGTTGATTGATTCCTATGCTTGAAACCGAAGTAGATTTTGGTGGTATAACTTCAGAAGTAAGCCTAAGCAACCTGGTGTCAGCGCAGTAGTGTCAATTGGATAATATTGTACCTTAGATGCTTTACAGTAGTTGGGGATTCATAATTTCATGTCAAGTGATGCTTGTTTGTCAGGTTGGTGGCTTGCATCTGGGACCTGACATGGGCAACCAAGCCGGAAATCCAATGCAAATTGATAGAGGGCCCTCCAGGATACCTGGTCTCTCAGAAAACATGTCACAGATATCTGGTCCTTCAGGACCTCCATCATTAGTGCCTGGTCAGATGGGTGGTGGCAATCAGCCTCTTAGGCCTGCATCGGTAAGTGCAGCATCAACAAGATTTAGTTTGTATGACTAGTTCTGCAATCTGTTGATTTTCTTTTCTGTGTATGCACTTTGTAGTTGACGCCTGAGATGGAGAAGGCACTACTTCAGCAGGTCATGAGCCTCACACCGGAGCAGATAAATCTCCTTCCACCAGAGCAACGGAATCAAGTGCTACAGCTGCAGCAGATGTTGCGCCAATGAAACAAACAACTGTCTATTAAGGAACCTCTCTCGCCTTCATCATCCAATCTAAGCATACTTATTCCAGCATCTACAGTCAAACTGAGTGGCTTCGATATAGATTTCTACATAAGCTCACTCAGTTCTTGTTGTGACATATTAGATGATTTCATTTTCTTTTTCCCTCCAATTTGGCTTGTCTGCTGCACTGAGTGAAGTTTTGGATTATTTTTTTACCTGTTAGTAAGTTTCATCCGGTGACAGTTTGTATTTTTGTAGTCCTATTCTCTAAACAGTCTTGATACACTTTGTTCCCATCTGTAGATGCACAGCGTTTTACTGATAGGATAAACTTGCTCATCATAATCAAGACTTAAGTGCAATCCCATTTACTTGATACCATCCCATAATTATCATTTTCAAAAAGTTAAAAGTCTAGTTGGTCTAATTTACCAGAAGATAGATAATTTCTCTAGTTACTTCCTTTCTAGTTTCTAGTGCATAAGGAGACATTTATGGACCACCTATTTAAGGTTGATATGGCCTGAATTGAGAACCATATTTCAATATTGTGGACTGAGTAAGAAGAACAATTTATGGCAGGTACAAGTAAAGGATTATGTTCACATGTATGCTCTGAACAACTATTTAAGAACTGAGCATTTGCAGCAAGAAATTTTGGTGAGAGTGACCATTAATAAATGAGTTTGTTTCCATTTTCTCTTACGGTCAATAAAGTAATTCTGAATTCAATCGCAGTGTATGTGCTGTGAGCTGGGATTATATATATATATACATCCACCATTAATTATTGGGTCAGATTAAAGTGGAAGAATCAGATTTAGATTTGGAATACATTTTAAAAAAAAGTAGTATATTACATAAATGTTTAATGTTCTGTCAACATTGGTTGCGAAGAATAAGTTTACTTTTTCATCAATTTTTTTGTTACCCTGCAGAGTTAAGTATTTATCAGTATAATTGTTCTTAACTACGCAACTTCGAAGCTTTTCAATTCCTCTAAATAGAAGTAACTATATATTTGTACACAATATTAATTATGAATTTACAATTTATGACCGGAAAATTATTTATTACCAATTCTTACTATCATGCGTCATCCCTACTAGAATTTTTTATCAAACTTTTTCTAGTAATATCGTACGTAAGACATTATTATTCTTAGATATGTGTCCATATAAAAAAAGGATAAAATAAGTTATTTATATTTAAATATAATAAGTAAATTGATCATTTAATTTCAAAACATGTTAAAGTTGTCACATCCTTTATTTATTTATTTTTTGAACCAAAGTCACATCCTTTATTTCATTCTATAAGTTTTCCTAGATTACTCTAAGGCATTGTTTGATTTTGATAATTTAGAGGGTTAATTGAAATTGAGTCATAGTTTAAGGGAACTATTTACAATTAGTCCGTAGTTGAAAGAGGTATTTATGCTTTTTTTTTTTCTATACATATTTTTTTTAAGAAATGCATTGGAAAGGGGGACTTGCACCACTTTTTTTATCTGTATTTTTCGTATATTTTAGAGAGAGAAGGAAAGAAATAGAAAGACAATATGTAAATTTTACATATTTATTATTTTTTGAGAATCACACTTTTTGTTATCTCTCCTTTTTTTTTTTATAAAACACCCAAAAAAAATACAAAAAATAAATCACAAGGATATACAGGGGCAGAGGAGGTAATCATAATTGTGAATGGTGAGGTGTGTGGAAATATTAAGTGCTCTTCCCGAATGCCCATCCACTTATTTAATTCATCAACCAATCTTCTGTGCCACACTCCCACTCTCATTCACTTCCCATTTCTTTTGGAGTTTCTTGTACATCTTCTCAATAAATTCATTTTACTTCTTACTTCTCACTCTCACTTCTAACTTCTAACTAACTGTTCCCACTGTACTTCCACTTCCCTCTTCCTCTATCCTTCCTAGTTTTTTTTTTTTCTAACTTCTTTTGCTATTAAATTTGTTGATTCATCTCTCACAGTCTATACATTTTCATTTCAGAGAGGGAAATCAACAAAATGGCAGTGTTGAGTGAAGAAGAAGGAGAAGCAGGAATATTACAAGATTTGAGTGAGGAGCTTCAACATATTTATCACTCTAATTTCGACCATGTTCAATCTAGGCGTCATGCTCGTCAAGCTTTCAAACATCTTCAGCTTTCCCTTCCTCACTGCTTATTTCAGGTGCTTACATTACACACACACACACATATATATATATATATATGTATATATGTATGTGATCAATGCTACACACTGAACAAACCCTTTTCACTCGAGTGATGAACACATAAATCTTTTGAGTTGATGAGCCTTGACATGATTTATGAGAGTGTGCTGGACATATGTGCGTGTATATATAATATAACTATCATGATTATGTTTAATGCATGTGTGTGGAAAGTGAAAACATAAAGATGGTTATTTATGTACGTATTACGTATACCTCATTTCTGTTTCTGATTTTTTTTGCTGCAGATACCGACAGATGGTGTGAAGATGGAAGAGGTAAACCACACTCACCAAATTAAAATTTATTGCATCTATATTTCAATTTCAGCTTACTACTATTTATGTATCACTTTAGTTGGACATTTTGATAGAAAATAGCTTTCATCATAATGTATTTTCTGCAAACAATAAAGTTAACTCCATTTTTTTTAGGAAAAAACCAGTTGAAGAATAAAAAAGACTAATATAAAAGGAGGTCAAACGCCCTGTTCCAGAAACCAATACATACTTTCATGATAAAGATATTAATTATATTCTGTTAACTTTTTCCTTGCTTTTAAGTCATACTCAGATTGGTTAGTGACCAAGAAGGACATTTAAATTAACAATTCTTGCTTGTGTTGAAAATTTTAGGCATGATATGTGGGTAGTTACTAAGTTAGTTGAGTGAATCATTTCAATCATCTATGTGTACAGGTTTATGAGGTGAACTCCAGAGGCTTAGAAATATTCTGTAAGAGTTGGCTTCCAGAAACAGGTCCTATGAAAGCAATCGTTTGTTATTGTCATGGCTATGGAGACACTTGCACCTTTTACTTTGAAGGCATGGATAATAAAACTACGCTCTTTTGAACTTCGTTTATTTATATAAATAGATAAGTGGGGTTTCTTATTATTATGTTTATTTAAAATTAATTAGGCGTTGCAAGGAAGTTAGCATTATCTGGATATGGAGTATTTGCTATGGATTACCCTGGTTTTGGCCTCTCAGAAGGCCTTCATGGCTATATTCCTAACTTTGATAATCTAGTGGAAGATGTCATTGAACATTTCTCAAAAATCAAAGGTAAGATGAATTCTACCTTAACAATCTAGTCTTTTTGCTATATATTCATAGTTAAGTACAATTCTCATTCGTCATATGAAGTGAATTAATGCAAAAGATGGTACTTCCATGATATGCAACAAATTAATTCTCAGAACTAAAGATTCTTTTATGCAGATGCTTCTTTATTTATTAATTAGTTGTCTTGATTTGATTTAATGTCATAATTATAGTTTTTTTAATTCCGCAATAAGGGTTCACAACTAGTACTTTTTTAATTCAAGGTTTTTGGAACTTTACTTATCCACAACTCAGTTGTTTGGTTCTTTAGTTATATTAACTTATGCAGCTTATATGCCTCTATCTGAGACTGCCTAAACATTGTTTTATTCACCTCAATTTACTCTGATTGAAATTAATAAATCAGATTAGTATGCTTGTTTTGAGAGTTTTCCCTATGGTTCTAAATTGGTTTCTCTACTTACTTCTGGTGGGTATGGATGACAGAACAAAAAGAATATCAACATTTGCCAAGCTTCCTGTTAGGTGAGTCGATGGGAGGTGCTGTTTCTCTGAAGGTGCATTTCAAACAACCTACTGTGTGGGATGGAGCTGCTCTTATTGCCCCGCTCTGCAAGGTATCGCCATGAATTTCTAGCAAGACAAATTTTTGAATTGATCTTTTATTATGCAACCAAATTAACCAGTTATTTTTTTGGGGTAGTAGTTTGCAGATGACATGCTTCCACATTGGTTGTTGAAGCAGATACTAATAGGTGTTGCCAAGGTTCTCCCCAAAACTAAGCTAGTTCCACAAAAAGAAGAGGTGAAAGAGAATATATGTAGAGATAAGAGAAAGAGGAAACTGGTAAGTGTTGAATTAGAGTGATAAAATTGCAGAAAGGACAAGACTCATACATTTCTGAGTTCTTTTGTCTTTATATCTTTACTATAAGGTTCTTCAATAAAAACAAGGCATATGAAAAATTTGTTCTTCATAGACTAATCATTGTAGAGAGATTATAAAATATAGTATTTTGCGCAACCAATCGTTAAAGAGAGAAAATATAATTAAAGTTTGTGATTGGAAGAACTTTATGACAAACATATAAAGAACTATATATAAGTTTTTCCTTTGCAAAAAAGCATCCATGTTTGCCTTTTTGCTTCTAATTTAATAATTTTGTTGTCTGATGCATATTCCCTGTAGTCTTTCTGTCAATTTTGTGATAATTTTAAGTGATTTGCTTCAGGGACTTTATAATGTATTACTCTACAAGGATAAACCAAGGCTAGGAACTGCATTGGAGTTGCTTAAAGCTACACAGGAGATAGAACAACGATTGGAAGAAGTATAACTTCATACTTCCTATCTACCATCTGGCTAGCTTTTTAGTACTCTTTTTAACTGCCTTTCTTCCCCAAATATGAATCATACAGTTTATCAATATTAAATGCTTACTAACAATCCAGAAAGGATACAACTGAACGAGTTCATTTGCATTTACTTTTTCAAATATTGTAGTATTAATTGTAAAATTACCTGTGATATTGGCTCTTGAATATTTGTGCATCAACAATATATATATATATATATACATATTATGTTTGTAGTGGAACTTAACTGTTTCTGATTGATAGGTCTCTCTGCCATTGTTGATCATGCATGGGGAGGCTGACATAATAACTGATCCATCAGCTAGTAAGGCCTTGCACGAGAAAGCTAGAGCCGTCGATAAGAAGTTCTGCCTCTATAAGGATGCTTACCATGATCTGCTTGAAGGTGAACCTGATGAAACTATATTTCACGTTCTTGATGATATTATAACTTGGCTTGACGAGCATAGCAGCAGAAAAAGCACACATTGAGATGTTGTGAGAATTGTTTGATGCAAAACAATGCATTACAAAGTATCCGTTTATGCTTTTATATATGACTTGTACTACTTTAAGTCTGGAGAATCTGTCTGTTTCAAATAATTTATGTTCAGTCCCAATATAGTAATCAACAGCTTTGTTTGCTTGGCTGCCTATGTTGTGTTTCTCACCAGTTTTTCAGTTCATCATGCATGACCCAATAGATAATCTGCTTGATTAAATTATCATAGAAAATTATAAATCACAATCAATAATGAATGTCTAATAATCATACTTGAGCACATACACAAATATATGCTATCCCAGGCTTATATTTCTCTGCAAAATTTAGCTCTTGAAGCTAAAGCAATTAAAATCTACTGTATGGGATTAGTGGGAACTGTTAAATCTGTCTTACATGGGATGAGATGAGAGAGATGTAATTAAAATTAAACTCTTCTGGGATCCATACCATTAAATCTTGACTTAATTCATTGGGGAGCTACGCCATTCCACATGACAGATCAAAGACAACTATCAGGAAGCCATAAAATCAGGACAACGAATACAAGAAAGAAATCATCCTTTACTATATTGCTTGAGTTCAATACAAGGCTGTATACTTTTACAATGGCATGGGGAATTTTGCAACCATCATGTCAAGTTGTCAACTACGGAGATTAGCAGATTAAAAGATATAGCAAAAAAATGTTTGTCCACCATTCTGTAAGAGATTCTCTCTCAAAAGTGTGCAGTAAAGGATCAAGTGGTTTGAAAATTAAAAATGAGAGATCCAGCACGTTACTGATGATGGATTTTTGCTGCTTCACAGCCATGAAAGATATGTCGGTACATCTTTCTACACTGCTGAATAAATCAAAATCCTTACTTTCAGCTCCAAAGATATGCAAAAAGTGGAAGAAGCATTAAAACCGTTGTCATCCAGCTTCTTGATTACCTTTAACATAGAGAAAATGGTTAAATAAATAAATAAATAAAATCTGACCTAACATCATTTATCGCAATAGCACTAGATAAAAACTAACAAGAAATACTTCAGACTTTAAAATGGGGGGAAATTTCCCTGGTATGACAGAAAAGTTCTTAAGTTGTGCTTACAGAACCAAGTTGGTCTTAGAAATCCCCTCATATTGAAGGTGCAAGACGCACAGTAAGTGGCATGGTCTCAGAACTAAGGGTGAGGAGATCGGTGGTTTCCATATAATACAGGATATGAAAATCCTACCTATGAACTTCTGAATAAAGCATTGATATAGAAAGGTTAATACCTGATTGGTTGTTTGCAATTACAGGTGCCGACCAGACTTGTAGAGTTTGGCAAATATGTCAAACTGTTTTCATGGGAAGCCCATCATTTTTGGAGCTAGAAAATTCAGAATCTTCATCTTCCCAACTAGTGTCTTCATCATGAAAATCACCATCATTAGCATAGCCACCAGAATCTTCATCTTCACTCTGCAAGAAACAATTCAATATATTGATTGACATTATACTTAATTCGTATATTTCTAGTTTGTTCTTTCATCACTATCTTTGAAATATCTCTTTCCCTCCTCCAATGACAAGAAGGAAACTGAAGTTACGAACAGTCTCATACTCTATGATTAGACCCCAAAAGTTACCTACTTTGGTAAGAAATTGAACAAGAACTTGTGTATGATAGAGCTGCAGTTTATATTGAAAACTACAGTCCACAGAAGAACCTAGTTTATAACTTTTAAGAGAGCTGAGGGAGGAGGGATGAGCAGAATCATACTAGGGTTGACTCTGAGATCTGGTCCATGTGATTATGGTTCCCTATGCTCCGACTATCTTCAAACTTCAAATCTTGTGACATACCCTATAAATCATTGAAACAAATAAGTTATAGCTCATATAGACACAACAATTGAGAAGCCTGATGGCGACAAGCTATTACTATTAGATATAAATGATAAAGGATGCTACTATAATAAAAACAAATTTCAGAGCCTCCTGAAGCTATCAGTAAATAACCAATCCTACATATGTTGAAACTTCCAGAGTGGATTTAGTCACAAAACAGTTGATCTAATTAGAAAGTTCATTGAATGCTCTCCTGGCTAGTAATATGATTCTTTACTATATTTATAAGCTTCTAGGTATGGAAAGCTATATCAAATAGGAAATAAATTTTCTTTAGAAAAAGAAAAAGAGAGTTCACGAGGTTGTATTCTCATTTTTGCAAGATAATTAGTAAAAGCATTCCCACACATTCAAGATTAGGGCTTTGTCAAACTTGGAAAAAATGTCAGTATGCATAAACTGTCATGCTCAAGCAAAAAACATTTCTCAATCTCAGCATAAAAGGCAGAAACTGTTCAAATATTTGGGGTGAATTAGTGTGCCTGGTGCTTGTCTTCTCAAATTGTGATTATTATTTATTAAGTGATACTTTACTGGGAGTGCAACCAATAAATTTATTTGAAAGGTAAGCACTACTCTAAAGATTATAATAAGTGGAAAACTTACGATTTCCTGGGCCATTTGTTCTATAGTTTTCTCCAATTCACTTATATGCTGACTCAGAGCCTGCAATTAGACTAGATCAAACATGACATCACAGACTTATTAAAGATGATTAGATTAGTAACTTTCAAATATAAAGCTGGAACCTCATGACGTTGCATGGCTACAGAACGCTTTAACGCCTTCGCTTTGGTTAGAAGGTTTCTAGGCCTTATAGTAATGGGCCGTCTATAATTCTTTCCCCGATAGTAAATAAGAGTAAATCCTTTGGGAACTCTTTCTATTGCCACCAGGATTCCACCACTCTCATATTCAAGTAACCTAGCAGTGTCTTCAACAAATGCTAGGGTCTTTTGTTTTGTTATCAATTTTACAACCTCTCTATGCTTCCAATGCAAATGCATATTCTCAATGACCCCATCAAAAACACCACGAATTCCTGGAGATTATGATGAACAATATATTAGTATTGCAATGCTGTACAATGGCAACTTTAATGCAGCTGAAAAATTACTCACCAAGTGGCAAATATGGCTTCATTCTTAAACCAATCCTGCGAAACACCACACGTTCTTCATCTGTGATTGTTTCCTGATCACAATCAGGACCAGCTGGAACCATGGATGCTTCTATTTTAGCTAACAGCCTTTCGGCTCTAAGCTTTTTGGCCTGGGCCTGTCCATGCATTTAGTGGTAAATATGGATCAATGAAATTACATGTTGTAAATAAGTTTCAATTTTATAAATCAATTTAAGTATTTCAGTCCATCAAGCTACTTAAACTGCATCATTATAGGCCTAAATTGTTAAAACTTAAAAATAGATACAGCAAGCTTTGCTAGATTTGAGAACATAAAATCCAAATTCAATCTTATAATGTTACTAGTCAATGAAACATAAGTAACAAAATTCTTTGAGCATAAATAAAGTTGATTTGACTGGTATTTTCATCAAGCAAGAATTCCAAAGTCAGGCCTACTCCTATACCTATGCATGTGGCTGTCCCTATATTTATAAATGCACTCTTGAAGCATTATCTCCATAAAATAAGTAGAAACTTACAACAGCTAGTTTATGTTTAACTTTTTTTATAAGCTTAATACTCTTGGCTTCGGCAGCTTCTTCCAGCATCTTCTCACGTTCTTCAGCAGATATGTCCCTTCCCCAGCGTGCTTGAGCTTCATAGAACTCAGCTAATGAACCTGCCTGAGCTGTTGCTTTATCTTCCTCTGATGGAATTGCATCAAAAGATCCATACCGCACGTTCTCTTCAACTTCCTGAACCTGATTTACCAATTCCTGTCTTTCAGCTAAAACTTCAGCCACGTTGGTTGGAACAAAGTCCTTCCCACGATATATTACAATGTAATATTTATTCCTTATCAGCAAGGAACCTCCTGTCAAATTCTGTGGCATAAAAGAAAACAAAAAATATTTAAATAAACAAAATTAATCCATTGCTCATATTCTTAGCATATCCTGTGTTTGTAACAAAAGAGAAAATCACATGTATATGTAAATAAAACATTGCATCAGTTACATAGAATTATAGATTCAACAAAACAATGGAACATGGAGAAAGCATTTTAGTTCTTCAAATGTCCAAATATATGCTTTTTATTATGCTTTCCTTAAATTAATAGCCACCTTATAAGATTAATGGAACACAAACTTGTTCTCTTGAACGCATTCCGTAGATAAATGCTTCAAAGGATAGTTGAATTATATCATACAAGATTTACCAAAAATCTAGATGGTAAGTGCAAAAAAATCAGTTAATGGGCCTTGGATATATTAATAACTGCACCAGAAGTTCTGATAATTGAGCCACTTATCCTCCCCTTTCCAACTTAATTTTATTGGCTTTTCAGTCTATTGTGTATTTAAATTCTAATTCTAATTAAGCAAAAAGTAATATCCATTTGATACTAGCACAACTGCACAAGTAATGCCATATAACAGTAAAATGCACATAGCAAACCTTGAGCTCGTCAGCCATTAGCTTATTGTTTGTGTTCTGAATACCACGTTTGACAGCAATCTTAACAACTAAGCTTTTCTCCCAAACCTTAATAATAGCGGAAGCCAGACCTTGATGATTTCTATTTCTCCCTTTATAGTAGTCAGCAAAAGATGTTCATCAGAAACAGAAATACAAAAACAGTGAAATTATGTGACAGATCAATAATTACCTAAGGCAAAATGACAGGGGAGTGCTTTGGCAAGTTTTCGTAAATTAGTTATCTCTGAATTGGTTAGTGAAGAACGCATTCCAGTAGGAAGACGCCTAAAAGGTGTTTTATAACCAGGAATCGTAGGAGGAAGTAAATCAGCATCAACAGGAAGTACTCCAGTACCCCACCATCCAACAAAACGGGGACCCAAACCATCAATCAGGCTGTTGTACTCTGCTTCCTCCATTGTCATGGTCCCAGACTGTACTTGATTTCTCACAACTGGCTCACTCTTTTCCAGGGATGAGATCACATTACTGTCCTTTGTTTTTAATAAATTGCCTGCCTCTGGTACAAAGAGCCTTTCAGGTTGTCTTTCATTGGGTTCGCTGCTATATTTGAGCCCTTTATAATAACGACCTCGATAAACCATCATAAGACTTCCCGACCTCCATATAACTAGTCCTCCAGTTCGATGCTGCCCAACATACAAGAAGTTAGCTTATATGCTCTTCTACAGATAATCTAAATATCAAGATACGAGTATATTGCTCTGCTTGGCACTGTAGTCCCACAGAGCAGGAATGACAACTGACCTGACAAAAAAAGCCTATCAAGAAATCAGTTACAATAATAAATTATTAGTGCAATACTTCACTGTGGTATACATTCAGTTGAGAGTCCTAAGCTTGGATCCCAAGACCTTTGCTTAGCATCCATCAAAAGGTTTGTGAAGAATTCTTTAGTATAAACTATGAAGTAGACAATAACTTCACATGCATTGAGAAGATACCTAGACAGATAAAAAACTGATACCCTTTTCAATATTTATCAGAAAAAAAAAATCATCACAATAGGGGGGAAATAATACTAGAGCCTCTAGCAGTTGAGGGTTTTTCTTCATCAATGTTAAAGTCAAAAGCTCTTAACACTTCAAACTTAATTTAATCATTCAGTCGACATTTTATAGGCAGCTAAATGATATTGGTTTCTTTTGCCCCTAGACAATCGTTTAGGGTACATGCAAAGTATTTTTTATTGCAGGAAAAGTAAATGATGCCTAATAAGCAATCAAGCACTAGAACAACAGTTTGTTTATAATGTCATTAGTAATGAAGGTCATGCAACTCCGCATAGTTCACTGAAAGACATAAGTTACTAGTAAATTATCAATTATTTTATAACGAGAAGAGTTTTGATTGCCTTCAAATACAGTGCATACATTCCTTGTGCTCATAATCTAGACACGTATGGTATGATCAAATGAAACTCCAACATATATGTTGACAGATAGGAAATAAAAGAAAATTTTAGGTACTAGTCACTACCAATGATGAAAACTGTCCAATGACATTGACGATTAAAAAAAATATTAAAACATACGTACCAGATGCAGCCAATAAAATGGAGCAAAACATGTTGAAGTAATTACTCATTATATCTCAGAAGTAAAAATGAGTCAAGAAAGAAAACAGATTATACAACAAACCTCAACAATCTCATGAGCCATCTTCATATTCCGAGCAAGGACCTCATGAAACTTCAGCCTCACCACCTCTTCCTTCCTCCATTTATCATGAATTTTCTCCAGCACATCCTGCGTAATCCCCGCTTTCGCTACACTAATCTTCTCCCTAACGCTCATTCCTACCCTTCTCAATCGCCTCAACTCCTCCTCTTCAAGTGTCAGTTCCGCCATAGTTGGCGCTTTCATCCTCCTCCTGCTCTCCAATCCTCTCTCTTCCTCCTCCACTTCATCCTTCTCCTCATCCTTCTCCCATGGCAGCAAAACCATATCATCGCCTTCATCTTCAAACAACGTACTATCTCGCCGAACCCACTCTCGCTTTAACAAATCACCAAGTCTCTCCTCTCCACTTGATGGCAATACATCTCTGGCTTCCACTTCACTCCTATTTTCCTCCTCCGCCTCATCATCTAACCCTAACCCTAAATTCCGTAACCGAAGAACGATACTCTGGATCGCATTCCGCCGGTCCGTTGGGTCTTCGCTATTCAATTCGGTTACAGTTCTGTTACTACCTTCTAGGTCACGCGATTGGGTTGAGGGTTTTGTAGAGAGCGACTTGTTGAGCCAAGGGACAGAGGAGGTATTAGATTTTGGGGAGGGTTTAGGGTTTTGTTCATTATCATCCCAGGGGTAAGAATAGCTGTTGCCGGAGTTCTCTGTAGATCGGAGGGAAGAGAAAGGTCTGAGAATTCGAAATGATAAGTTGCAGTTGGAACGGGAGAAGACGAGGTTGAGTGTGGAGGAGCGAGAGGACAGTGGGAGTGAAGTCTTTAAAGGTGATTCGGAGAATTTAGCAGAAGTGAACGACATTTTGTAGCTGCAATAATGAACTAAGCTTATTAGTGGCGATTTGGTCTCATCGTTTTAGTGTTAATTACGGCAGCCATTGTTGGGATGCTAAGGACGTTGCAAATTTGCTGGTTGCTTCAATCGTCGGAGCAGATGATAAAATGGAAGTCTGGTTTCGATGTGGTGGCAGCTCTGGGAAAGACGATAACGTTTTTTCCCTCCCTTTTTAGGTTTTTAGGTTTTATTAAGATATTTGCAAAATATTAATTTCGACCTCAAACATTATACTAATTGTCAATTTCATCTTCAATTTTTTTTCTGTTATCAATTTCGTCCCCAATGTTTTGCATTTTGGTCATTTTATCCTTTAATTAACTTTTTTCAATTATTCAATGACTCTTGTTTTTCAAAGTCCCTCCCTCAAAGATACAAGAGTCAAATACATAAAAAAAATTAATAGTTAGGATCTTAAAATGATATTTTAGCCTATATTTCTATTCAACTTTGGACAAAAGACCATTTTCTAACGAAGCAAACCTCAGTCCCTGAAATTGCAACTTTTCAAACCACAGGAATTCAATCTTGAAAACTCCAAACCACAGGACTTCTTGTATAATTTATCCTAAAAATTAAAAAACTTATATATTAAAACTTAAAGGGTAAATTGAAATTTGGTACCCTGTGGTTAGGGGCGGTTCCACTTTGGTACCCTGAAAGAAAAATTTTTGCAGTTTGGTGCCCCGTGGTTTGCTCCGTTAGCGAATTGGTCCCCTGTGCTTTATTTTCGTTAGGATTTAACGGCAAATGTGATTGTGATCACGTTAAAATGTCAAAAACCTCCCAACAAGTCTTCTCTTATGCGTTTAAGTCCTTTCCCTTTACTAAAAGGGATCAAAACATAAAGAAAACAGAAATTAAAGAGTACATTATGTAATTTTACTGTTGAGTTGAAATTAATTATAAAAGGATCTTTGGAATTCTAATATTACAGAATTTTCTCCTTTTCATAAGATTTCTTTTGAATAGGTCCTGATTTAATTACACTTTAATCCCAAAAGTTTATGATCTTTTTCAAAATAGTCCTTAGAACCTCAAAAGACAAATGAGCATGTATGATTTATCAAAAACTCCCCATATTCAACTACCAGAAGCTGAAATTTTCATTCAAGTACACTACAAACAAATCAAAACCTCCAAATTTTTCCAAAATCAAGTCCCACCAATTTCTTCAGACCCCACAAATTTCATTCAAGTACACTACAAACAAATCAAAACCCCCAAATTTCTTCAAACCCACAAATTAAAACCCCCCAAATTTTTCCAAAATCAAGCCCCACAAATCTTCATCATCATCAACCAATTTCTTCAGACCCTAATAATCTAGAAAATGTTAGAGACCAAAACAGAATTTATGATAAACAATATGGACTAAAAATGAGATTTTGTCTGTTTAATTCAACCCCATCGTGTTTTCCAAAATCGCCCTCCAACTCAAGAACAAACCCCATCTCGTACTCCAATTCTTTCGCTCCACCAAACCCTATAGCGACCACAATCTCGCCTCTTATTCCACAATCATACACATTCTCGCTCGTGCTTGTCTCAAATCTCACGCCCAGGACCTTATTCGAACAGCCATTCACGCTTCACAATTGTAGGAGGAGATCAATTCGCCGCCATTAAAGGTGTTCGAGAATCTTGCTAAGACTTACAGAGATTGTGGGTCGGCTCCGTTTGTTCGAGAATCTGTGTCGTACACGTTTTGTTAAAAAAAAGGATCGAGATCGTGACAAGGACAGAGACCGCGACAGAGATCGATCGAGTCGAACCAAGAGGAGGAGAGGGGATAGGTTGATTCACGGCGGAAATAGAGAAGATGGTGGAGAAGATACTTCAGAGGACAGTGTTAACAATGAAGAAGACGACGAGGATGATGATGTTGTCGGCGGCTCACTTAGAATGTTGGGTACGAAGAAATTGGTTGTTGATGATGTTAATTTGTGGGGCTTAATTTTAGAAAAATTTGGGGTTTTGATTTGTGGGTCTGAAGAAATATAGGGGTTTTGATTTTTTTTGTAGTGTACTTGAATGAAATTTGTGGGTATGAAGAAATTGGTGGGGCTTGATTTTGGAAAAATTTGGGGGTTTTGATTTGTTTGTAGTGTACTTGAATGAAATTTTCAGCTACCCTTTTATAATTAATTTTAACTCAACAGTAAAATTACATAATGTACTCTTTGATTTTTGTTTTCTTTATGTTTTGATTCATTTTAGTATAGGGAAAGGACTTAAACGCATAAGAGAAGACTTGTTGGGAGGTTTTTGACATTTTAACGTGGTCACAATCACATTTGCCGTCAAATCCTAACAGAAATAAAGCACAGGGGACCAATTCGCTAACGGAGCAAACCACGGGGCACCAAACTGCAAAAAGTTTTCTTTCAGGGTACCAAAGTGGAACCGCCTCTAACCACATGGTACCAAACTGCAATTTACCCAAACAAATGATTCAATTCCGTTTGAGATAAAGAAACATATTTAATTAAAATTTCTGAAAAAAAAAATAAAAAATTGAATCTTTATCTCAAATAATAGACTTAAAATTAAGCAATTAACTGCTATTTAGCCATCATCATAGAGTATTTCAAGTAAATACATCAACCGTCGTATTCCTTTTACAATATTATACACAATTATCATACAAGTTATAATAACTACAAGAGAACAGTCTCAAGAACATGTACAAATTCTGTCAAGATAACTAATGACAGTTAACAATTTTTACGTGGTAAAAGAATTAAGTTTAAATTATTTAACCCTGTTTCACTTCTTTTTTTTTTCTTAATTTGATTTCTATAATTTAAAATTTTGTAGTTGAGTTTTATACCTTAAAAAAATGACAATTCAGCTTTTCACATCAAACTTCCATCAATGTCTCATTAAAAGTTGGATTAAAAAAATTATTAAATTATGCTTATGTGGCAACTATATGCTGTAATGGCATTCCAAATATACAATATAAACTGTAAAGTAACTTAGTGAATTTACTTGAATCATAGATATTTAGAATGCCAAATGATATATGATTGACCACGTCATGAGATTTAACAATTATTGATGGAAGTTTAACGTTAGAAGCTAAATTAACTTTTTTTAAAGCTATAAAAACTCAATTATAACTTTTAAACAATAGAAATTAACTTAAAAATAAGCAAAACTACAAAGAAGGATAATATAATTTAACCAAGAACTGACTAGTGACTACCAAGATAAGTGGAAGAGATCAATTTCCAGAGGATCTTCTGCTCAAGCTAGGAGAAGAATTAATTATCTCCTGGCCTAGTTCTTTTACTTTGCTAAGAAGAAGCATTTGCTCATTCTCCAACTGATCTATATATGCTTCCTGAGTATCCTCTAGAGCTTCAAGC
This sequence comes from Chamaecrista fasciculata, assembly GCA_003254925.1. Taxonomy (NCBI): domain Eukaryota; kingdom Viridiplantae; phylum Streptophyta; class Magnoliopsida; order Fabales; family Fabaceae; genus Chamaecrista; species Chamaecrista fasciculata. The sequence continues at coordinate 34,586 of QANZ01033894.1, forward strand.
TCACTCAAAGCTGTAGAAAGCCCTTCAAGATTCCCATCCTCTATGAAAGATCGAAACTTCACCATTATCTCCTTGATCTGATCAAGCTCAATTCAAACAGTGTGTTAGAATGATGTCGTGTGTGTATATACCGACAAAACACGGAAGGTAATTTAGTTCAGACAAAGTATTTTGTGACATCAAATGATCTTGCCTGCGTAGGAATCTGATGTAAATGACTCAATGAAGGATCAGAGTCTAGACTAGGTCTCCTTTGCATCTCTGGGACTTTTCGGGTAACTTGGACGTGAATCTCGCCCTTTTTTACGCCTTGAAGAGGTATCCACTTGTCAGCCATCTGGTTCGGAGGCAACCTTTGATATTCTACAACACATTCGCCTATGCTTGACGTGGGTAGTAAGGCATTATGGTCCTTAACGTACAGTAATAGGGGACTCCCATCGTCAGGGAACTCTAAGGTCTGGTTCCATTGAGGGTTAAGAGTTCTGTGTATGACCTGCCAGACAACGCTTGTGAGTAAGTAACGGAAGTATAGTCTGATTATCAGAATTTTGAGTAAAGTCAGTATTTGCTACTATTCTTTATGAATATATAACCTGTGGAGTGTTGAGAAATTTTTTTAAAAAAATTCAATTATGAGGTTTTGAGCTGTAAAAAAAACAACCTTGTATGTTATTACAAGAGAATCCAATAGCAAACATTTAAAAATAGAATAAATAATTGATTTTGTCCCTAAAAGATGATTAGATTTCTCAATTTAGTCCCTAAAAGATAATATTATAAGATTTAATCACTGAAAGATACAATTATAATCAATTTGGTCCCTCTGTTAAAGTTACCAACAGAAATTTAATGACAAATCTAATGTAAAGATTTTGTAGGGATTGCACTTAACAATTGAATCAAATTTGTCATTAAATTTAAATTAATATATTCATAAAAGGCCTAAAATGATTATAATTGCATCATTCAGGAACTTAATCTTATAATTCTATCTTTTAGGGACTAAATTAAGAAATTAATCATCTTTTTAGGACCAAATAATTAATTTACTCTTAAAAAATTGCAGTTATGCCATGTGATCACTTGAACTGTTCTTAGATACATAATTCAAATCAGTTCAGAAAACTCTAAAAATTAACCTATGGAAACGATTTTCTTTAAAATAGAGGATCAAGATTTTTTTTCTTCTTTTAATTCACAGAATACAGAGGAAAATTGAAGGAAAAATCATAATAGCATGTCACTCAGTAATCAACTAATCATGCACTGTGCCATTGTTACCATCAGTATTTATGATGTGATTTAGGTAATATTGCAAATCCTAAGATCGCCCAATTTAACAGATTATGCTAACCTTTGTCTTTTTCTTCATGTTTCCATAGTGTACTCTCACATATGGATCACTGGTCCCTCTGAGATCAGCAGCAACAAGATCCCTGGCCTCAATCAGGACAAGCTCAATCCAACCATTGCCCGAGCCAAACGCCGAACCCTGCTTATTTCAAATGAGTTAAAAACATTTTGTTACAATATATATAGCTATATCATCATTCATTTTTATATGCCGTAACAAAATATTTTACTGAATAACTTTTTTTGGTCACAAAGCTTACCCTAGATCCTTCTTGGTCATCCACCCTAATCACTTCTATTTGAAGTCTTAATTCTCCAGAACTAACTCTTTCGAGAGGAATCCATACATCCTTGATCGACCCTTCTGCCAGTCCTTCCAAATTTACCGAAGCACTGCCAATGTTTTCATCTCCAAAAGTTTCTTCATTAAAGCATTTTATTTTCAAGTATTCACCACCACCAATTTCATCGAATTGGAAGCTATGATTCCAGACTGGGTTAGTAGTATGAACAGTCCTTGTTCTATATACAAGCTGGAAAGATTATTAATAGCAAAGTCAGATGAAGCATAATTATGCACTTAAATTAATGAAAGTATGCAATCAGTAAGCATAGACAATGTCACTGACCTTTCCATATTGCAATTTTACATATGGATCAAATTTTCCAAATTTGTCTTTTGCAGCAAAATCCTTTCCTTCCACAACAGTTATGTTAAGTTTCCTTCCAGTTCTTGTCTGAAGATTTGATGAACCATTAAGTGATTGCTGAGAAGCAACACGGACATTGTTCATGCTATGTGAACCATCAGAGTATTGCCATTCTTTCACTATAATTCTCACCTTCAACTACAAAACAAAGTGGTGGTGATATGAATAAAATATCCCCGTTCACCAAGCCTAATATATATATTCACGAAAGATAAATCAATAATAATTTTCTGAAAAGAAAATGTGATATCACAACATATCAGTCAAAAGAGAACGGAAGTACACAATATAAAAGTATGCTATCTCAAGAATCTATCACATTACAGATCCCTAAAACTTAGTATTTGCTACAGTAAACTTGGCCAACAGAGTAAAAAATAATGCTACTGAGGTTGCAAGCTTTACTCCAGTATGACTAATATGAAATTATCCTCGGGTTTTGATTAAGATCAACAACAATCAAAGCGTTTTCTCACTAGATGGGGTCGGCTATATGGATTAACTAATGCCAACACATTTTGTTTTTGCACATTTCTATCGTTAGATTATTAATGATTAAATCTTTTCGAATAGAGGCATACACAGCTGTCCAATGGGTTTTGACTTTTGATTAAGATCACATCATAAAAGATTATTGGGATATAAACATAATCCTTTTCCTGTGGCACACATGAATACATATTTTACAATTTTCATGAACTATGAATGTGGTTCAATTTGATTCTAGTTTCATTATACCTCAGTTGGACAGCTTATGTATTTTAATTAGAAAAAAAGAACAAGCTTGTCAGCCTGTGTGAAAATCACAAGCCACTGTAGCCAATTTCAACTGCAGATAACCAAGGTGTCTTAATAATAAAGCAAATTTGGGGCTTACAATTAAGAAAGAACTTATGAAATGGTCACAAGGATGATATCATACCTCTCCTGAATCGGCCCCCTCAAATGGGACAACCATTTCAACTTCATCTCCACAAAACTGCGCTTGCTTTGCTATGACACCAGAATCGGGTCCTATTGCCCACATTATTGTAGAATCATCTTCAACATGCCTCATCTAATTATAGACGAACATTTAAGTTGGAATAATGCAAAAGATAATGGCTGAAAGAGAAAAAGTCTGCTTGTCTAAGAATATATTTAGTGGTAATTGTTCTATTTTAGCAACTAACCATCTAATTGCTAGCTCAAAAAGGAGAACATCAGTGACAGTACCTTAATTTCACAACTTGATAGATAGTCATACTTCACGTTTCCAGGAGGACACTCGTAGAGATTGAAATGAAGAGTTCCAGTATTGTCATGTAAAACCATATTATATGTTGCATCCCATCGAGGAGTTGAACCCAATCTCACATCTGTTTTCCTGGTTAATTCTTCAAGTTCTATCTCAACAAAGGTATGTAGGTCCTTGTCATCAAAATTTTCTTCTAAACAGCCATTGGTTGAACCATTTTGTTGCCTCCTACTTGGGCTTCCCTTGAAGCAACTCCTAGAAAGTTTATTTGCTGAAATCACTTTAACATATATTATGCCTCCAACAGCTCTTTTTTTCAGGTCTACAGCAGGCAAGGAGAAACAACGGCGGCGAGGCTCCACCATAGTTTTAACTAATGTGTCAGTAATAAGTTTAACCTACATAAAGAGGAAATGTACAATTAGCATGAAACTTGGACTCAGCCTGAGGGGAAAATAAAGATACAAAGTCAGCCAAAGACACTCAAATCCCCAGAGAATGTATCAAGACAAAGAGAATACATGGCCAAAATATGGTGGAGATATTTACATATCTCAACTTGAAAGAAACATCAGCTTTATGTAAATATTTCCTTGTACTAAATCATTCTGAAATAGAAAGTATTATATGCTTCTTCTTCTCTTATTCGATGGGTGCTGTTTCAGTGCACCTAGATAAGTATATTATACAAATAGTCCTTATACTAAATCTACAAGCATATAAAAACAAATTTCTATGAACTTGAGCTCAGACTGAACTTAAGTGACATACAGAGTTAGCTTCAATATCTAGAGTGCAAAACCATTACTGAAAAAGTCTCACTGAACCAGAGGCTTAATCAACTTTCCAAAAACAGCACCGCAGAACATAATATAGGGTACTTATCAGAAAATGTATTTTTGTTATTTTTCAAAGTTAAGGGAAGAAACACACCAGCCAAGAAGAAACACCAGGTAACTCTGTAGCAGGTAGCGATTGGCTTCCGCCACTTCCAAAAGCTACTCCTATTCTCACCTCAGGAGTTGATAGAAATGAATACAAAAGTGCTTTACCATCTAGAATTGGGGACAAGAGAAGCTGTCAAATATAAATGAATGATTAGATTAATAATATAAATGAACCAATCCAGCTTCGCAGCAATGCAACAATATGAGGGCGTGGCCATGAAATTTAAAGACATAAAATTTTATAAGACAGTTATAAACTGGTAATCATGCAGTATATGATGCTCAGACTCAGCCACATAACCTGTAAGTGCTATTTACATGGTTCAAAAATCAAGATAACCTCCCAAATAGGCTTGTATTTCTATCTCTTATTTTGCTTTATTTAAGCATCATTTCATGACAGCAAACCATTGCATTAAATTTGAAGAGAAAATGAAGAATGATACTTTACTTACCTCACCCTTGATATGAAGACTGTTAACCACAATTCGGGCAGTTCCCATCAAAGGCTTAGCAAGCTTGGCAAACATCAAAATACTCATTTCATTTGTGTCCCAATCAAAACCAAGTCGAAGGAATCGCTGTCGAATACCAAAAGAATATTAAAATCTAATGTATCTGGATTGTGGAATGTACCAGCAGTTTAAAGGATAAGGCATAGAACTTAACAAAGAAGAAAAGGAAGACAAACTGCCCAGAAAAGTAAGAATAATATAAGTAGGAACTCCAAATATAGTGATTTAGTTGGCATATAAATATGAAAAATACTTCAGCAACATCAACTTCCCAGAAAGTCCAATGGGTGAAAAAGATGGTTCAAATTTCGTTTTTACATGGAATATTATTTGAAATCCTAGAATTTTGAATTTAGCGTTTAATTTTCAATTAGTCCTTGAATTTTACTCTTCATTTCTCAATAGTTTTTTCTTTCAAAGTATAAAATTTAGATATGAAAATGCCCAAACTGATGACAGTAATGTCCTACCCCACCAAAACCCCCACTATACACCCCAGGCCAACTAAAAGATTAAGGAAGTTTATTAAATATATAAGAATATGCTAGCGATATCAGAAATATGGATCACAGCAAAACCTGTTCACCGTAAGTTGACCATCTCATCCCCTGAAGACCCAAGCAAGGAGGGCATGATCCGAGTGAAAACTCCTGTAGCTCGACTCTTTCCTACATGACACAGATTGCTTTAGTCCAATACCCATCTATCAAATTTCAGCATCAATTAAATGTTCAAACTACTTTGGTCAACGAACATGAAATTATATGCAAAAAAGGATGAGTATCACTTACTATAAGTTTTGGTTTTCGAAGCTTTAAACGTTTCTGCACTCACAGAAGAAAGAATAAGGTAATTAGTTCATATATCAAAATTAAAAAAAAAAAATGAATGTGTCAAGTGTCAACTGTTGTTGAACAGAATGAAGGCCATGATCATACATTGCATAAATTAGAGTCACTAATCACCAATAAGTAGTTTATCCACTCTTTCAATTTTCTTTCCCTATAACAGGAAAAAGAAAACCTCAAATCTTACATTCAGTTTCTTTATTCTTATATGGGGACCAGAGGCAAAATCTTTTTGTTTTTCTAAAAATAATCTGAGGCAGATCCTGGAATGGTCTCATTTAATGATTTAAGCAATGGATAGAACATCCACACCAGGCAAAAACTAGAAATATCAGTATTGGAAAAAGCTGAAAAGTGACATCAATCACCAATATAGTAACTGGAAAGGGAAAAGAAATTTCACCTCCACCATAGCTGATAATCTTATAGAAAGCTTCGGGTTAAAAGAGTTGGGCCAAACTTCAGTCAACAGTTTATTCAGCCACTCACAGTGCTCCAATGGTGTAATATGCTATAAGAACAAGAAATGAATCAATTTCATAGATACATTTTAAGGATGTCAAAAGAAGTAAGGAAGGGGGACATTACCAAGGTGTCCAGTACTATCCGCTTCCATTTATTGTTTAAGTCCTCCACAAGTAATTTGCGTTGGTAACACCCATACTTCAAATAAAACAGAAAGTATCTTTCATTAACTCCTTATATCATATACCACTATTTCAAACCCAAAAACAATAAAAGAAAAAAATTCTCCTAAAACAGAATTTAGAGTTGTCATTTATTCAAACAAAATGAAGATCACTTCTGAGTACTAAATATATAATGCTTAAGAATAACAATTCAAAGTTCAAATACTCCTCAATAAAGCCTAAATGCCCAACAGATTCTCAAAGTCAACCGAAGCTGAATTTTATTGACTTCACTCAATCTAATCTAGAAAATTCACCGCAAAGTCTCAAACCGATCTTCACTACATCGAAGAACAAGGGGGTCCATCGAGGAAATCGGAGGAGAAATATGAAATATATAATACAAAGCAGTGGTACCCACCAATCAGAGAAAGAAGCAGACAGATACAAATACAATCATAAGAACACCAAATTATAAGATTATAGGATAGTAATCTCCTAAAAGAAAAAGGAGGAGAGAGAGAAAGAATAGGGAGATATGAATAGCACTAATTGAGTACCTGAATAGTTAACCATACAGCCAATACAAGCGGAACAAAGTTGGAGAGAGAGAATGCCCATCGCTCAATAGCCCAAGCTACCAAAATCAGAGGAAGGAAGGGAAGAATTTGGGGCTTATCTTCACGAAGATAGTTGAAGAAGTCTGTTGCTGCATCTTCAACACGGAGAAGTAACCTTTTCTTTCTACTCATTGTATAGAAGCAAAATCGTTTCGTCTGATCTTGATTTTTCTTTTGTTTCTATCCTATGGTGTCTATTATCAGCGTGTGGTATCCATGAACATGGCGGTAGGTATAAATGATTCCCAATTCCAAAATAGGGAATAGATATTTCAGCCAAGTCAACAGATATTTCCGAGTGAACGAATATTGAAGATGTGATTGGGTGAACTGGAAGAAGAAAACAATAAAAGGAAGAAAAGGAAACCGAAATGGAAAGTGACAGAGCAATATTTCTGGAAGTGGAAGGGTATAGAGGAGAGAGAATACAGAGTAGAGATTTGAAGAGAGAGAGAGAGAGAGAGAGAGGGCGTAGAAACTATAACGAAAGAAAGACGAAGGGGTAAAAACTAAAAACTAAAAAATGAGGGGAACATGAAAGGACGTTATATTGTCCGGAAAATAGAAAGGACTAAAATCTTATTCGGTACCTCACAAATTCATTTTTCTCAATTTGATCCTTTATATTGTCATAATTAAGTTCATAAAGAGTCATTATAACATAAAAATAGTCAAATAAACACAATAAAAAAATAAACCAACAAGGAAATAAACTACAATCAGATCAAACAATAAAAAGGAAATAAACCACTAACAAGGAAATAAACCACAATCAGGCCAAACTATAAAGGAAATAAAGTACAAGAAGGAAATAAATTACAAGAAGGAAATAAAACACATGAAGGAAATAAACATTCACCTATTAGCCATCATTCATGATTTGGAACAAAGACCGCAAAGCAAACAAAGCAACGGAAGAAGTCATTATTCACGTTTGGAACAAACAAAGCAAACAGAGCAGCTGAAGAAGTTCTTTTTTACTTTCTTATTCCCTTCCTTATAAACTTTGAATCTCTGTATCAACTTTCCTCCATCATTGTTTCTCAATTTATTTGCTCCTCGGTTGTACACTGTTCATCCTTCTTCATCTACTTTGTAAGTTTCAAAACTTCTTATGCATTAAATCCCTTCTTTTTCATTTTATATCTGCATCTTGATTTGTTTATCAATATTTCTTTTTTACATTGTTCAAATTTGTTCATCTCTTTCTTCTATCTTCATAACTGGTTGTTCATCTATTTTTTCTAAAAAAAAACTCTGAATCGTTATGCTCCTAATCGGTCGGTTCACGCTGGTTTTGGTGGTTCTTAACCGAATTTGAACACATCCAATTCTTAAGCCAGATTGAACCAAACCAGGCACTAGTGGCGGAGGGCTGCCCCCCCCCCCCCCCCCCCCCCCCCCCCCCCCCCCCCCCCCCCCCCCCCCCCCCCCCCCCCCCCCCCCCCCCCCCCCCCCCCCCCCCCCCCCNGGGTATTCAACGTCAATAATAATAATTAATTCTCTCACCGTGAATTCTCTATTTAAGAGAAGAACCATTAATTCACACTGATGTGATTAGATAGAAGGTTTAAAATTGATAACAAAACAAATTATGAGGGATTAAACTAATAAGAGAAATCTGAAATGGACTAAATTGATAAAAAATGAATATAGGAGGGTTGGAGATAAGAGATTGTTTAATATATAAGGAGGGAGGCAGATTGATGCGGTCCCCACTTGGGGTGGACTCTTCTTGTTAATCGGCGGCTACAATTAGTCAACTATTTTAGAAGAATGTTACGAAGCTGCCTGTGGCATGCTACCTACCTTCTTCTTCGTGCCAACCATTTTAATTTATTTTATAGTCACTACATACAATACAAGGTTTGAATTCAGACTTTTTGTATAGTTGAAGCGTTGAGATTTATGTTTAGATTTTAAAACATTTTTAACGGTATATTATGATGATTTTCTTGCAATTTAACGAGCAACCTCTCTTGAATGTAGTATTGGGAGAGAAATGAATAAGTAGAAAGAGAAAATAAGTTTTTATGACACTTTCTCTTTCTATCATGTTCTTTTCTCTCTTTGCACTACATTTCTAAAATAATATGGAGAATCCAAATTGATGTGACCAGATGATTATGAAACTTTTAAATTCTTTAGCTCAAACAAAATAAAAAGATTACCAACAAAAGTTGGTCTAGCTGGCAAGGAGTTAGCTCATAACTCATAAGGTTGTGACTTGTGAGTTTGAATCGCGCTGTTAATGCTCACCTTGTTGATAGGAAGTCCGTAAGTATCTTTATAAGCGCTCATAAAGTCTCGAAGTATGCTTTGATTTTAGTGAGCTACGATACTCAATTCACTTAAATTTTTTTTACCAAAAAAAAGAAAAATAAGTCTTTAAAAATAATAAAACGGAAATTTTGGACTTTAATCAATGGATCCACAAATCATGAGTATTAAGAAATAAAATTATTATTTTGATTGTTTGATTAGTTTTGGGAAGTGGGAGTGCGTGAAAGGTGTGGACAAATTTGATTTGGTTTGGTGATTGGTGTCGCTGGTTTTGAAAACAAGCTTACTGTGGTCGTTTTAGACAGCCTTGGCTTACGCTGATTTCAAGGACACTAGTTCTTTGTGCACCCATTTCCAAAGTACAAGAAGGATGCCACCTTTATCAAAACACTTCTAATTAGTATTTCCTTGGATTTCTTAATCAATACTTTTAGAATATTGATTAAAATAATTAAAGACACATTAATATTTGCTTTTTAAATGATTTCATTTTTAAAAATAGTATTTGAAGAATTTGATATTGGCTTAATAGTGAGTGAGTGAGTGNCCTTTACTTTTTTTATTATTTTGATTTTATATCTTTCTCAAAAGTTTTATTTATTGGTTTCAATGATTGAATGTATTCATATTTTTCTCATTTTAAGTTCGATTGTAATGTATTTAAAGTTACAAGTTATTTTTTATGAGTCATTTCTTTGTTCAATTGAAGTTATTAACAAATAAGATTAATTTAGACTCCAAAAATGAATTACTTATTTTATAATTAAGAGAATAATTATATAACTTGTTTCAAATTTAATTGTACGAGTTTGAAATTATTTGTTATTTTTTACGAATTTTTTTCATCTAGTACTGTTATAATGTACAAAACTACTAAATAATAAGTTAGAATTTTTCTAAATAATAAGATAATCGCCCACACTAGACCGACTGACTTTCCCTTCGAAGGAATCTATGTCTAAGAATATAAAGTGATTACCAATTTGGATGAACTTGGCTCTTTTGAGGCGATTACTAACATAATAATGGAAATCAAATTGGAGTATTTTACTGTCTTTTTATTCTATATTCTTTTAATAAACAATATATATATATATATATTTAAAATACTCATTTATTTTATTTTTTAAAAAAGGTTATCTATCTCTCATGGATTCCATCTGTTTGATGTTAAAACTTAAAGGCATAATAAATAAAGTAGGTAGTTAGTTATGTTTCCGACTCCGTTACGTTATACATGTCTGTTTCAATGCCAACCACGTGATTTCGTCATCCGGAAAAATATAAAACTCCTACATTTAATATACTAGGAGCTTTGCGTGTCCTAACGGGCACGCAAATATGTATGTAAAATAAATAAGAGACTAAATTGTTAACTTAGTAAAGAAAGAGAGACCAAATAGTAAATTTTCTCTTATTTTTAATTTCATAAACTATAGTTTAAAACATGGACGACCAGAGAGGGGTGGAGCCATATAATATTAGATAAGATGAAGTAAAATATTAATATTAATATTAAAATTGAATTAATTATCCAGGAAATAGAGAACAGACGAAAATCCAATCCTTAGTACTTGTCCAAATAATATGCTTTAATGAGGACATCATCCTCCTAATTAAATCCTAAGAAAATTAGTGTGTGACTGAAGAAAAATAACAATAAGGACAAGCCTAAGAATATTCGTATGCTCTTTGGGAAACAAAAGCAAAAGAGACATTTTTTGTTCTTTTCACACACTATCTTTTTCCACAGTTCTTTCAAAGAAACCATCTTACATGATGAATGGTGGCGATATGCTAAGCTAGACCACCAAGTTTGAACGGCTTGGATCATGGATGGACCACACACAGCAGCAATAACAATTGCATATAATTGATTTTTGGATTTGCAAATAAAAAAATTAGAAAACTGAGGGCGGTTTTAAACAAGAGAAATATATAATATAATTTTGGTAAAGCATCCATTTCGTCTCTAAACTTAACACATGCTGTCAATTTCGTCCCTAATATTTTATTGTTTTCAATTTCGTCTCCAATCTTTTATATTTTAATCAATTCTATCATTTGCTCTTACTTTAGTTAAATATTAACGACATAATCTATGTGGCTAACGATATATAATATAAAATTGATAGAAAAAGAAACTCAAATTCTCACTCAGATTAAAAAACAAGATGCANTTCGAGACAAAAAAAGTTATAGGACTGATTTGGGAACTGGAGCAAAGTTATAGGACCAAATTCGCACTTTGGCCTTAAAAGAATTTAGTCAAAGGATAAAATTGACGAAAATGTGAAAGATTGAAGTCGAAATTGACAGTAAAAAAAGATTGGAGACAAAATTGACAGTTGGTGTAAAGTTTGGGACGAAAATAGTACTTTTACCTATAATTTTTACACAAACTTGATCAAGAATATTTGTATAAATTGATTTTATATTAAGTTGTAGGAGATAAAATAATTTTATATTACTATTAAATTTTGTGAAGATAATAGTTTATAATAAAAATTAAGTCAAATGGTCATTTTGGTCCTAAATGTATGCCCTAATGTTCATTTTGGTTCATTATGTTTCAAAATGTTCAAATTGATCCTAAATGTTGACAAAATGTTTCATTTTAGTCCTAAAATGTTGGTAAAATGTTTCATTTTGGTCCCAAATTATTGAATTTGATCATATTTTTCTCGTCTCTTATTTCAAGTTTAAAGGACTTGTTAAGAGGAACTCGTAGCTCTAAATTTGTCGCATTCGAATTTGAAACGAGGGAGATATGATTAACTTTGCTTGTTTGATCATGAAACGAACAGTCTGTTTTAAGAACCACTTTGACCTCGTTTGTTGACGGTCCCAATTGGATAGAGAAAATATTCTTTGAGAACAATATGTAGCTCTAAACTCGTCACGTTTGAATTTGAAACGAGCTATATTTAATAGTTTGGACCAAAATGAAACATTTTGCCAACATTTAGGACCAATTTGAACATTTTAAAATATAATGGACCAAATTGAACATTAGTGTATACATTTAGAACCAAAAATGAACCTTTAATATAATAAAAGCATAATTTAAAAAAAATTTTAGTAACGAATTTTGACAAAAAGTGATGCTAATTGATTATTTATCTACCATTTGCAAATTAAATATAAATTAAAGCGAGATGTCACGTCACAAAATGTTGTTGGTTAAGTGATACCTAGATAGCTGTCAAATTCTGAGTGATGGAGTGTTCCATAATAACTAAAAAAGTGGAGGACATCACTATGCAATGCAATGATTCCTACGTTATATTCCACACTCTATAAAGTTTTGGATAATTTTGATTTGATTTCAACACAAAAATTCTTCAAGGAGTTTCTTTTATGGATTCTCCTTCATCAAACTTCAATCTAATTCTTTGTCTTTTGCCAGCGTGATTTCACATTCAAATCAATAATATGAATATGGCTAATTACACTTGTCTCCATTACAATTCAATGTAATTACATGTCTTGTTTTTGAGTTTCAAAACAATATTTAAATGTTTTGAGTTTATATTTGGTCGTCTTCATACAATATACGTTTGTTTCAAATTAACAAAAATACTTAACTATCTGAGTTTATTATTATATTTTAAAAAAATTACGGGCTTAGTTTGTACCAAAAATATTTAATTAGCAAAAAAATATAATTTTTAAGCCTTATGAACTTAGTTTACTCTATCAACATTCCTTCGACTTCACTGTTGGCAGTAGACTAGATATATATATTTTTTTATGGGGTCAAGGGTTAGGTATATATAAATAGAATATTGAACTATTTCCCAGATTTAATCCTTACCCACTTTTTTGAACTTTTGTTTTTTTTTTTTCNCTTACCCACTTTTTTTAACTTTTGTTTTTTTTTTTCCAACTCATACCGTCACATATCTTCCCACTCGTTGTGGGTATAAATAGGCCCATTAACTATTTTTCAGGCCCAAACTTTGTCTCAGTGGCCTTGTTAGTTGTTGAAATAACTTATTCCTGTTGGGTCAAATTTTTTAAAAGTGCTCAATTATTTTGCAGTGCAGTTTCCAATATTGACTTCTTTTTTAAGTTAAACTTTGGAGGAAAAGGCTTTTGAGAGAGGGCAAAACTTACATCAAGTTCCCTACATTCTTACTATCAAGTTCTCCAATCAACATTTGACACGTGGCAAAAATTTTATATATGACCAATCATGATAGAGAGAGAATATTAAACATCACTTTTTGCATGACCAATCATTAAAGAGAGAGAATGTAATCAAGACTTATGATTGGTGGAACTTGATAGCAAGGATGTAGGGAACTTGATGTAAGTTTTATCCTTTGAGAAAAGGGGTGGAACCGCTGAATTACGGATCCACTAAAGTACGTATATTGATTTGGATTGTCTATTAAAATGATTAAGTTATTAGATCATTTTAATAGACGGTCCAAATCAAATAATTCACATACTTTACAGAATTTGTATTTTAGCAGATCCATTTCCTTGAGAAACATAGTTTGGCTTACCAAAAAAAGAAGCATAGTTTGGGAGGGTTCCTCCCTTCCTTTTTTTTTTTATGTTTCGATTTTTTTTATCTTTTCCTCTTAGTAGGAAATCTCTTCCTTTCTGAGTAAATGAGTTTTTTTTTTTCTTTTATAAAAGATTTTTGTTGTTTCTTTTTTAATATCAAATTTAGAACTTAAATCCCTTTTCAAGTGTAAATATTGGTGAAAAACTAAATCCTTAGAGATGACTTTTAGATCCGATAAAGTCAGTAAAGATTCACTTGCATAACAAATGTAAATTGGACGACCAAGAGATGGTGATTAGCGGTTATGGCATCTTCATTGTGGAAAAAATCTCTTGTGTTTGGTTTGGTCTCTCATTTTATTAGATAAGATTTTGTTGGGTAGTTCTTCTCATCTTATCTTATCTTATCTTATATCTTATACTATTATATATGTTTTTGGGGTGTTCTGATCGTCTTCCTCCAGAAGACATATATAATACTATAGTACTATAGTTTATAATACAATAAATTAAAAATAAAATAAAATTCAAATAATTCAACTAACTTCTCCTATTATACAATTTTTTTTTTTAAGGAACTTTAGATCTTATATAAGATGAAATTTGTTAAATAATCTACAAAGTTGTTGGTTTCTCCCAATTATAACTGATTTTATCTCTCGTCTTCATGAATGAAAGATGCTTTTAACAAGAAAAAAGAGTTTTATTTTAGATGAATTAGATGCTATCTGGCTACAGACCTATAATGATATACTTTGGGAGAGCTCTTTTGCAAACCCAACTATAATAATTAACAGAAGATTTTGCTTATATGATGATGGAAAACTTTGCTTTGGACATGGCCATTTCTAGTGGTAATTTACTAATATCTATAATATGGTTTTGTGTTAATCTCACCCGTCATTTGTTTTTCTTGGGCTATCATTTTTTTCCTGTATACTCCTTCTGTCCCAAAATATCTGATGTTTTACAAAATCAAGAGAGTATTAATTATTTTTTTACTATTTTATCCCTATTAAAAGTCAAAGATATTGAATTAGTGAGAGTGACTAGGAATAATTTAATGAGAACAATTTAGTCTTTTAATTTTATTTTCTCTTCATTTTAGATAAATTAATTATTTCCTTGATCTGTGTGTATTTACCTTAAAAAGCAGATATTTTGGAACAGAAGAAATATATATAAAAAAATTAGCTTCTACTTTTTAAGACCAACACACCCAAAAAGGAACCAAAAAGGAAAAAACCCAAAAAAAAAAAAATCATTAATGACATATATGTTGTAGTGTTAGATTCATATTATGTTGGCCTTTTGAAGTCAAAAGTTAAAACTTGAAAACTTGTAAGGGAAAGTGTAAGTTTAATTAAGGAGCTCGCAATGCCAGTGCCATTAAACAATAATTCCTTCCACTTTAATCTAATGCTCTTTAAAGTTGAAAGCTTAACAATAATTGGTCTCAATTATCCAGCTACTTATACTTACATGGCAAACAATATGATAATCGATATTCTCTTTTTCAATGTTTCACTTTCAGAATAAAAATTAGAAAGTAACACGGTGTTTTGTAAATTGAATATATACTAAATTTAGATTTATAAGCTGTGCATACTTTTTAAAAATTAGCATATTAACCTTTGTTTTTTTATTTTTTGGTCATTTAGTGCTTTGAGACTCATTCTTCTCTCACTTTTCCCAGTCCATCAGACTATCTATTTGAATAAATATTTTATTTTTTAACCTTTTTTAGGTAATAAAAGTAATCATTCTTAAGAGATTGAATCTGTTAGAGTGCCTAAATTGTCCAATCTTAATCATTTGATATTTTGATTAAGAGTTTTAACTAATTCTTTTTATTGAATGGTCAAGTTTAGATAATTTACTAATAGTCAATTATTGTTAGCACAAAAAAATAAGATTGTCAGTGCTGAAAATTTAAACTTTATCGCTAAAATATTATAGTATAACTATATCCATCTGTTATGTAGGAAATGTAATTTGTTTGTTGTAATATTAAAATAAAATCCTATTATATGAATTAGTTGAATTTGCAATTTGCCAAAGTCCTATTTTGGTCCTCCAGTTATGCTCCTTGTTCCAAATAGGTCCCCTAGTTATTTTTTGTTCCATATTGGTCCCCCAGTTATGCAAAACTTGAAAAAGTTGGTCCCTCTAACGTTTTCCATCTATTTTTCCGTTAAAAAAAGAGGAAAAATAAACTTTCATCCCCAAAAGTTTTATTTTCTTATATTAAGGTCCTTTTCTTTTTATAATAGGATCAAAACGTAAGAAAAGAAAGTAAATTAAGATTTTAAGTGAATTTACCCAAAAANTGATCCTATTATAAAAAGAAAAGGACCTTAATATAAGAAAATAAAACTTTTGGGGATGAAAGTTTATTTTTCCTCTTTTTTTAACGGAAAAATGGATGGAAAACGTTAGAGGGACCAACTTTTTCAAGTTTTGCATAACTGGGGGACCAATATGGAACAAAAAATAACTGGGGGACCTATTTGGAACAAGGAGCATAACTGGGGGACCAAAATAAGACTTTGGCTTTGCAATATAATATCTTGTTTATTTAATAAATTTTACAGAGTATCTTATATTAGTAGACTAGAATTATTTGGTCAGTTGTCAGTCTTTTTCGGTATTCTCTTAACCAGATATTTAAATTACTCTCGTTTATTTTTTTTTTAAGGTGAATATCTAACTATAATTAGAGCTTACTTAATTGACCTAATCACCTATCTTAACTCACAACTAACCAACAAAAGCAAATCCATTTCTTAATTAGGAAATATCATAATCATCAGTCTTTTCGTCAACCAGTTCTCTAATTATATTATCAAACAATAATAATAACAACAACAACCAAATATTAATAATGTCAACCCGTTTAATTCAGTCAATTAATAAGTGTGATCCACATTAATGGAGGGTCCCTTCTACCTTTCTCAATTAATTATGGATTTTTGATTTATTATATTCTCTCCCATATATATGTATGAACGTGCAATTAAAGAATATAACCTTCTTTCTGTTCATTTTTTCTTCAGTAGCTTATAAATATTTTAATAACCACCTTATTTATCACGTGTACACACACAAGAAAAAATAAAAGTTTAATTCAAATCACCTTTACCTTATTATTATGCAACACATGGGACGTGACTATCTCCAAAAAGTCCACTTGTTCATATCTGCTTATTATATTCTCTCGTTTTTCAATATGTTTTTTCTTTATGAAAGTAGTTCTAAACTTCTAATTGTGTAACAAAAGGAAATAAAACTACTTGTATATAAAATATGTACATTTCTTTTCTAGTAAAATTAAATATAAATTAGATGGGTTGTTGCGAGATCCGGTGTTATTCACCAAAGCTTATCACCTGATTTATTTAAATCTTCTAGAAATTTTATCATTTTATATTGATTATCCTCCATCTTCATTGTTATAAAAATTTTCAAGAGTTCATATAAAATCATAATTTCTTCAAAACATGCAAGCAATTTGTTCTTTCTATGTGTGTGTATATATAAAGAAATGAAATTGTTTTTTGGCCAATAGGTTAACTAGTAATTTGGCCCTCTTCTAAACAAGTAGATTTACTTATCAAGTATATATAGTATAAATTGTAAAATAATATTAACAGATAATATCCGCCTAACTGTAACTCAAACTAAAAAGATAATTGTTTTTTTGGGTAGAAAAAAGTTAAATTTTGTACATGATAAACTCCAGATAACATCCAAGCAAGATTTAGTAAGTACGAAAGCAGTTATAGGTTTTGTTCGGATTTGATTAGCAAGATAATTTATAAATTAAAATTAGGGTAATATTAAGCAGAACACTTATTAAGGTGCATTAATTGCACTCTAAAAATGAAATTTTTTTTTTGAGAATGCAAATTTACCTCAAAATTTTAAAGAAACAAAAACTCTTACCCTTAAAATTAAACGACTTTTGCAGTAGGGAATAGATAAATAATTAACACCCGATAATATAAAGTCAAGTACATCAAATTATGACAAATCTATATATATACTAGTTGAATTAAATCTTTTAAGTAAACATATATAGTTAAGGTAAAATTTGCTCTGGCGAAAAAGAAAACAAGGTAAATTTTGTTCTGGCAAAAAAGGGGGTAACATTTGTATAATTAACCGAGTTGAATTTTGAAATAATTGATCTAACGGGTAATTAACCACAGATCACCATGCATGTTCGCACTTATTATATAATCTTTAATTGAGGAAGACTGGAAAAGTGTTATATTATATCCAAGTCAAACTGTTTGGAATGTTTGGAATTATTTTTTGCTTTTAATTAGAATGAAATTATTAAAATTTTCGTTTTAATACAAATAAAAAAACTATTTAAGAAGATTAAAGAGAGGAAAAGGGCCACTTAATTAGTTCTTCTGTTATATTTTCAGTTATGAAGTATAAAACAACATTGTTATCTTATCTTTAATATAGTATTTAAATTAATTAATCTGATATAAACTAAAATAATAATAATAATAAAATTGGTTGAGCCGAATAAGCCGCAACGTACACGTCAGCCGACAGATATGCTCGCAACAGCAGATGGGCCCCACTCCTCTCAACAGACTCCCTCCTGCTTCTCCCGTACAGACACCTCCTCTGTTTCTTCTAAGTTGACCAAACTACCCCTCTAATTCTACCACGTGGCACATCCTCACTGCTCCAAACTCTCACTGATAGGCTATAATACATTAATACCCTTCTCACTACCAGCATCGCATGCACCCTCTGAAATATAGAAATGCTATATATATACATACACACACAGAGAGAGACTTATCATCATCAAATGAACTCACTCCATTTCTTCCTTCCTTTCTTTCTTCTTCAAATTTAGGGCACAGTTATAACCTACGCACAAATTTAGCCATAGCCATTATCATCATGAGTCCCACGCCTTTTCATCCTAAGCGAGAAATTCATACCACTACCTCTGATAATAACAACCACAACCACAATCAGAATCACAATAATCACGCCTTGTGTCCTCCTCCTTTGAAGATTCACAAGGATTCTCATTCAATCAAGAAATCCACGTCTCCGCCTCCATCTATGGCTTCGTCTTCCTCGTCTTCGTCGTCTTCCGCATCTTCTTCTCTCGTCAATGGCGTCATCGGAGCCAATAAGCCTCAACAGAGGCATCCTGTAATCATCTACACGCATTCTCCCAAAGTCATTCATACTCACCCTAGGGATTTCATGGCTTTGGTGCAGAAGCTCACCGGACTCTCAAAGTCCGACAACAACAACGACGGCGCCGCCGCCGATCCTCCGCCGCCGCAGACCAAACCGGAGCAGGGGAACGGCTCCTCGGAGAAGAAGGTGTGTGCGAATGAGGACAATGAGACGTCGTCGGTGATCACGGAGGAGAATAACTGTAGCAGCAGCGTCGGGGACACGACGCAGGTAAATTCTTGTTTCTTGACGAATCCGGTGCCAATGATGGATCCTCCTCCTCCTCCACCTCCTTTGAATCCTTACATGGCGGCGAACTTGCCGGTGTTCACGACGCCGCCGAATTCGGCCGAGTTGTTCTGTTCCTCGAATCAGCCGTTTTTGAACTATGATTCGTTGCTCTTCTCTCATAACATGAGGACCTCCATGAATAATCCATCCGCCACCACTTTGGAAGGGATGAATGATTTTCGTGATTTTTAATAAAGGTTCTTTAATTTGCTTCCTTCACTTTTTTATTATGTGCAAATAAGGGTTCTAATTTTCCAGGATAGAACTTTTTTTTAGTTTTCCTTTCTTTAGAACTTTGTTTTACAATAAACTTCGTAGACTTGTATACAGGGACTTCCACTTATATTATTCGTAGACTTTATAATTCTTTTATTGTTATTTAGATCACACTATTCAATAAAGAAAGGTATAGCTTTCTGCCTTTCTATATGGATAATATTATACTTCCTTCTTGTCACCTTCAGATTACATGTTGGATTTTTAAATTTCTTTTTAAAAAATAATTTTCATTATGAGAAATTAAACCAGAAATGGCTAGTCGGAGGTAGAAGGAAACAAATCAAAAGTAACTTCTTTTTTAATTAATTTGGTCAGAAAATCAATGTAGTTGCTCACCAACCATAGCCAAAAGTTGCCTCATTCTCTTCACTTAGCGTGTTTATTTTGGTTTTATATTCTTCTTTTCTTTTGTTTTGTTTGCACTTTACATTTTCTCCCACAGCTCCATGACCAGACCACCGGCGACCTCTTGGTGATTGATGGGCAAATAAAATTATCCAAACAATAATACATTTGTGACCTTTTAAACATCAATTAGTATATACAAAAAGTTAAGTCAAATGTGAAATTCATGAATATTTAAAGTCCAAACATTTCGAGCCCCTCTATATTATAACTCCAGAGACATGTAATCGAGTTGAGTACTTGTTGATTGTTATAAACCATTCAGGAATAATATTTTATCTTTGTGAATTTCAGTCCTAGTCGTTTGCCTAGGAACACAGAAATTTAACTGACTCCAGAAAAAATAAACATGAACCTGATAATGAGGACAAATTAGATGTGTTAGAAATGTACTATAGTGATGGGTTCCAGGCGCTTAATTATGCCATAGCTCATAGTCTTCTGAAAGGAAGAGATTTATTTAATTTTCCAGGTCCTTTACTTTCATTGTTAAAATTTTACATTTTCAACGTGTGTACGACAGAACACACCACAGAAACATGTACACAATTTCTCAACAGATTACAGTACTGTCACTTTCTCTTCTTTTCCTCTTTATCTCTTTCTAGTACAACAGGAGCTGCTGGTATGCTGAACCACCATTCCCTTAATCTCCTTGAACATCTCTCTGAGGAAGCCTTCCTTGGCGGTGAATACCTTGTAAATATCTCCAGAAAACCTAGTAGAGCTATGTATTTACTGGGTAAGAAGGCCACAACCAAGGCTGCTGACAAAAGAGCAAAGGCAAATTTCTCCGTGGCCTGATTATCACATAAAAGGACCAAGTAAGTATTAATCATAGTGATCAAAGTTTACTACTTGAATTGATGAAAATTTCTCTCAGAAAGATAATTTGCCAGAAAATGCATCATGCATCTGTATAGACAGAAGGTTAGGAAACTAGAACCAAGGTAAAACCTGAGGAAAAATGGCTAGCATCAAGCCGCGCAACTTGAGCAGAATAATGTTCCCATCCTGTATGATCTGTTCAGCTTGAGAGATGGCATTCTGAACAGCCAGAAGCTGCTCCATTGTATTCATTGGTGGAGGAGCTATTACCTTGACTTCATCGACAGGTCTACCTTGGCTAAACCATCGTGTAATTAACAGAAAGGCTGAAACGAATATAAGCATCCCTGCTACCGCATAGCCAAGCCATCCCCTGAAATTGTTATGTTCTAAGATTATCAAACAAGGGAAAATCTAAACATTAAGGTGATCGAAATTCGAAAGAACATGCTAAAGTAAAAAAGCCATAACCCACAACTTTTTAACTTGCCCAGTTTTCTGGGTGTGCTCAGAATGACCTCTAATTCATCTTAGTGCAATAAGATCTACAAATCTGTTGGGGCTAATACAGATAACTCGATCATTCATGTAATCAATCTCATCAAGAAGCATTCTAGTGGTATTTGGCAATATAATTTGTGTACCAGGGCCAGGACAGTGTACTCTGGACCCCTAAATTTATACATCCCCAAGCACAAGTTTTTGTCCATTTGTGAAGTCTAGCCATATAATTTTCATTAGCAAATATTTTCTCACGTGACAACTGACAAGTAATCTTAACAAGTTCTCAACAAAATCCCATCTAAAGAGTAAATAAATGAATATCTTCAAAAAAAAAAAAAAAGAATATCTTCAAACTGTAGCAAACCTAAGAAGTCAGAAGTCTGATTGATTCTAAGGGAGACTATTGGAGAGAAACAAGGAATGTGTATTCCAGGGTGTATTCCTTTACAATCACTTTCTAATTTTCTAGCTTACTCATAAATCTCAACATAAAAAACTTCCCATTTCCGCTTCTCCACATTTCAAGCTCAACAAATACAAGGTCAGCAGAAATTTAGTCACTATCAGTATTTATTACCTGTAGATGATATAACTAAAAATCAAACAAAACCCCAAAGACTTCCAGGGATCATCCCAATATGCAAGCGATCGAAGAGACTTCCCAAGTTCATTTATAGGAAAAAGCAACTCCTGCAAATAAGATAGTGGTGAATGATAACTTGTAGTGTTGATATAGAACAGTCAGGGATTCTGGAACTTCTAGGGTAATAAAAAGGGAATTAGGAAAATAAAAAAAACTAATGTTTCTTATATCTTTGCCATAAAGTTTCCCATTCACAAATTTTATTTATACTTTTTCCTTCTATGATTGGTTGCTCAAAAAGTTTTATTTTATCTTCTCTGTCAATCATGATTAGTTATGCAAAAAGTTTCGGCATGTCTAATTAGAGAATATTATGACCAAGATACGAAGAACTTTATACAAGTTTAATCCTTAAGAAAAGAAATGGATACAAATTACTCTCTCAAGAGAACTGATTAACCTATAGTTTGACTTCAATATACTTTATCATGTGTTGTTTAAAAGGGGAGAGAGAAGGTGATTATCTTTTAACATGCACGAATAAATGAACCAAAAGGGTAAACAAGATTTGGCCAAAAATAAAAAAAGGGTAAACAAGAGATAAAGGAGGATTATAAACCAATACCTTCATGACAGCTAAATTAGTGTCCATACCATCAACTTTAACTCCGTCAACTGTAGCTTGTGCAGATACCACCTTTTTATAGCTGTTTTTAGATTCCTTTACTGCTATTTCCAATGGAGTCATTTCTCCAACAGATATCTCACCCACAGCAAGCCTGCTCTCATTCGAGATGGTAGAACTTGATCCAAACATAAATCCCAAGTTAGAAACCATGTCCAAGGCTGAGATGGAGTGCATTCCACTTCCATCCTTGGAATCATTGTTCTGTTCTAACTCCCCCGAGTTTGACATACTTGCAATGGTTTCTAATATCAAGTCCCCACCAGGAAGTTGATCACACAGATTAAACATGAGAAGCGTCTCATACTGTGCAGGGCTCATAGAACTAATGTCTTGAATGGCTTGTAGACGCAAAATTCCTAAAACAGCCTTCCAAATAGCTTCATCCCGTGAAATCCCACTAATGTTATATTTGTTCACAAATTTATGGACATACAGAATTTCCCGGATAATAGCTAGCCAATAATCACGACGAGCATGGCCTTTAAGCTCTGGAAATTCTATCACAACTGGTTCTGATCTACAAAATGAATCATTTCGATGCTGACAGCAAGTCAATTAATCAGCTATTATCCAAGGGAGATAAGACAAATATCCTTAGGTCAAGTAAACAAATTAAACACATGGTCCATTGTATACAGAAATAAATAACAGTGTAATGGATTAGACTTGGGTACAATTTCTTGTGCATTTTCCATTGAGGTTTCTAGCCGAAACATGACATGTGGATGAAATTTTTTCATAAGGTTCAGCTCTATGTTAGAAGATCCACTTTTTTTTTCTCATTTTCTTTTTATATCAAATAACCTGATAGAGCAAATACCTAAAAACTGTAACTAAATTTTCTCCTTGTGCGATTACTTACAAGGACACTGAGTTATAGAAGACTGCCTTATCAAAAAGCCGGGTACCCCATGGCCCAGTCAACTCAGGTTTGACAACCTGTTTGAGATCATCTGATAAATCATATCTTTTTGGCTTGTCATATGAAACAACACGTAGAGCTTCAAAGTAAAGTGCATAGTCTGTCAGGATTAACCGACCTGCATTTATGTCAGGAAGAAGATTTACAAATGACTTTAAGTATAACTGACAAAACTTCATTTGGAAGTATATTTATTAATATGTGATCAGAACGTATACTTATATATAGTAGTATCAAAACATATTCTTCACAAACATACCAGGCCATGTGGATATCCCTACATGTTCAAGGACTGGTTGTGTGGTGACTGTTCCATCAACTTCCAGAATTTTTTCACCTCTAGATGACCGTATGGAAGAAAGGAGAGATGACTCTGAATTGTTCTTCATTTTTCTTACTGCTCTGCAAAATTTTATAGTAAATGAAATCACAATTATGAGAAAAGATTTGGTGGATTACCTCCAATATGATTTACAAGTTAACCAGTAATTAGAAATTGATAATAAAAGCTGAACCTTAGAAGTCATCAACTAAGAAATACAAAACTGTACAAAACCACATTTAGCACATAAGTTTAAGTTAGTAGTCATTTTGGGTAAGTGATCAACAAGGATTTTGGCTCAAAAGTCGAAGCACCCAGCACCTATTGAAAAGCAAACAAAACTAAACCAACACAAATCCAAACAACTTTCCGTTTACCCGAACAAGTCTCCCTTATTAAAACTTCAACTAAGTTTTGATTTATTAAGAAATTCTAGCATTGGACCCTAGACCATTAAAATACTTTTAGAGAAAATTAACAATGTATTCCTTAAAAGTAATTACCCTCTCAATTTAGTCCCTCATATTTTTCTCCCAATAAAATGGTCCTTCTTTTAGAAAAATTTCCCTAATTAATAAATGGAAGTACATGTGGATGCTAACTCATAACTTGGACTTATGAACATGTGGCATTTTCTCTAAAAAAAGGTCTCATTTAAGAAAGTTTTACAAAGCAAGCGTTATTAAAGTAATAATGTTTAGGGGAAAATTCTGCTTGAAGCCTGAAGGACATGACATCATTTAGGGAGAAAATGTCACTTGAGCAAATCCAGGTTATCAATTAATAGCCACATTGGCTCCTGTTTTTGAATTGGGGGGCATCTAGCTCTAGCTTTTATATTTTTATTAATATTATTTAGTTTTAATGTATTTGACAACGAGTCCAGAGCTAGAAGGATGTGTTATATGGCTAATTATTGACAATGGATTGAGCTTTCGACTTTTCCTTCCTTCTTTTCTCATCTTTGAGTGGCTAATTCTACATAGATTTAAGCTCCAACTCATTGGAGTTCAATGAAAGAATGGCAAGGGGTCCATCCCATAGTCACAGAAAGACAAATATGGCATTTCCTGTTTACTAGTAATCTCCTTCCCAAAAGAAAAAAAATGAAAAACATGTGATAGAAAGAGCCCCAAACATATAGAAAACAAAACAAGTTGTTTGCATGAAAGAAACATCGAAGTCAAACACAGAAGGAAGCAGCATATTTTAAGCAAGAGGCTGTTACCTTTCTAGACTACTTAGATACTTGTCATAGATGGAGAATTGAAGACGACCACCAGTGGACGAACTCAACACCTCAAAGAGATTTTCACTTATGATGATATTGGCTATGATAGGAACTGCAGGAGCTATACGACAGAAAGCTTCTGAACCAACAGATACATCCTCATCTGCCTTCTAGAATATAAGAGGCTCATCATTACTACATAGGACTATAGAACTAATGATTGTAGGAATATTCAGTTCCAACATTTTGTACTTAAGGGTCAAAATACTAAAGACATCACAATGTGTAATACATGGTATCAAACAACTAAGAAGTCATATAGTTTAAAAGCATGGTACATGTATTTGTTTTATGGCCAAAAACAGGAAATCAACAAAATATAGATTTCATAGACTAGGAATAAAGACATTTTAATATGAATGATGTTCAAGATTTGATTGGAAGTTGGAACAGCAATGATGAACACCTACAGAAAACAGCTAAATACTGTGCTTTCAAAGATATTCCAGTTATTTATGACCTGGCATACACCGTGACTTACTATGTAGATTGTTCACATAAATCCATGGTAACACACTTAAGCATTAAATGAGACAAGATTCTGGCAGCATCATACATTAACCAATGGTTGGCTGGCAGCAGCAGGGGCCTCCCAGGCTAGCATCATGTCATATGTCATGCGCCGGAATGTTTTATCGGAAAGATGAGCGGTCACTTGTGTTGACAGAGCAAGTGCCCTAAAACAGCAATACTCCAGAAAGTTCCTTGCATAATGTGATGGATGCTTTATAGAATCAGAAGCCTCATGATTGAAGCATTCCTGAAGCTCGCTGGAAGGTTTTCCAAGAATTCTGCATCATTCATTTTTCTTGGAGTCAGATTTCTGGATTAAAAAATTGGCCCTTATGTCAAACAAACAAATGCAAAGGCTTTCTAAAGCAATTCACCATTGAAAATCAATCCCAAATGGGTGAAACTTCCATTACTGATACTGTAAATGAAATAAGAATTGATAATTACATATAATATATCCAGAAATGCACTTACTTTGAGCATCTACGAACCACCATGTTAGCAATAGGTGAAAGCTCTTGTATCCAATTCATGCCAGCAGAAGGTGACCTTTCAATCTCGTCTAAATCTACATCAAAGGAACTTCGCTTACCTAGCAACCATCTAAAAGATTTGTCTCTAACCAATCCTTCGAGCATATTTCTTGTTTTGCTTGCATCACCCATCTCTTTCCAATTCACAATTTTCTTTAGTTGAACAAGAGACCCACAATCCAATTTTTATTACACTTGCATTTACTGCAATGTAAATATTGCCAACACAGTCAATAAGACACATCAAAGCTCCCAATCAAAGAGGAAAAAACAATAATAATTGAAACAAAGCACTAACAAGTTTTACTGAGGTAAGGTAACCCACCTCAAGATGAAAAACCGCGCAGCCAATAAACCTTCATCTTTTGGGTATTGATGCTAAAGGCCGAAGGAAATATGAAGTAAACCAAATGGGCGAATTATGACATTCGTCGTGATAGAAAATCTATTGAGAAGCTTGGAAAAGGAGGTAAGAATGTGAGGAGACACGGTAAGAGACATTAAAGATTCTATCTTGAAATGGGGTTTTTATCAAAAACTACGCCTTTGGCTAAGAATACGAGGGAGAGACTGATCATTGACACTGATGAATGATATGATTCTTTCTGAAGGCTCAAGTTTGCGACTTGCGAGTGCTTGCAATGAAATCAGTACGGTCGATTGCGATGCGAGGATACGACTATGGTTTGGAATTGGAGGGGACTAACTTTATTTGTGAAAATTCAGTATTTTTAATCTTAATAATTAATTACCAGTTTTAAAAGTAATTAGCCGAAGTGGGTGACCATTAGTCCATGACCTGACTATATTTTTTGAAAGATAATTTATAATTGGCCAAAGTCCTATTTTGGTCCCTCTGTTATGCTCATTGTTCCAAATAGGTCTCTCAGTTATTTTTCGTTCCATATTGGTCCCTCAGTTATCCAAAACTTGTCAAAGTTGGTCCCTCTAACGTTTTCCATCCATTTTTCCGTTAAAAAAATAGGAAAAATAAGCTTTCATCCCCAAAAGTTTTATTTTCTTATATTAAGACCCTTTTCTTTTTATAATAGGATCAAACCGTAAGAAAAGAAAATAAATTAAGATTTTAAGTGAATTTGCCCAAAAATAAAAAATTTTCTCTCCCTCTCGAACACCACTCTCTCTCTCCCCCCCTCGGCTCTCTCTCTCTCTCTCACACACACACCACTCTCTCTCTNTGAATTTGCCCAAAAACAAAAAATTTTCTCTCCCTCTCGAACACCACTCTCTCTCTCTCACACACACACACACACCACTCTCTCTACCCCTCGGCTCTCTCTCTCTCTCTCTCTCCCCCTCGGCTCTCTCTCTCTCTCTCTCTCCTTCATGTGCGATTTCAACATCCACTCGGCCAACCCTCTCATTCGCTGACAAAAGTGTGTTCCCGTCAAGCCGTTCTTCGATTCCGTCGACTCCGTCACGAAATCTGACGCCGAATCAGAATTGTCATGAGAGAATCCGTCGGGTCCGATTCTGTTATCAGTGGGAACAAGGAGGTTGACGGCGGCGGCGGTTGAGGAAATGGGTATGTAATGATTGTGGTTGGTAAATAAAAGGTAAGAAAATTGATAAATTGTATAGGGGTAGAAATGGAAGAAAAAGTTGGAAAAAGTAAGATGTGATTTGACTAATAATCAAAGTGTGTTTGGATGTGATTGTTGTTTTCAAAAAAATCAGACATTGTCACTGTTTGCCTTGGGAATCGTGAAAATATGATTATAATCATAGGCAACTTGTGAGGTATTTATTTCGTTTAGTCGACCATTCTATTTTTGCCTCCGAAATGGTGGACCAAAAGGACTAAAGTGTAGTAATCAGGCCCCGACATTCGATGGACTATAAAAAAATGGTCCACCGTTTGGCACAAGATGAGAGAGAATGTAAAAAAGCACTCCGGACCCGAAAAAAAATTTTAATGTGGCTCATTTCAGGTATTCGGTCGACCATTTTTTGCATCGGTGGACCGAACGTCGGGCCTGATAACATTCTCAAGTTGAAATTCGGTCGACCATTTTTTGAATCGGTGGACCGAACGTCGGGCCTGATATCATTCTCAGGTCGATATTCGGTTCACCGTTGACAGAATCGGTCGACCATTTCAGGTAAATTACTATTTTAACCTTGTGATGTGTGATTGAATGTATTAGAGTATAGGTAATTATAGGTATATATATA
>QANZ01033894.1:63821-78659 GCA_003254925.1 Chamaecrista fasciculata
TTTTTTTTTCTTTTTTAAAGTTAGAAGATAAATCATTAGATTAAAAATATATATTTATTTATTTTTATAAAAGAAGGTTGGGCTTAAAAATAAAAATAATATGGTGTTCTTTTACCGACACTATTGCTCATTGCACTTTTAGTTTTCAAATTTCATTCGTCTTAATATTGTTAGCATTCAAACTTTATTTTCATAGTGATTTTGTCCATTTTTAATCTTGAGTGCTAATAATGATAAATTAAGAGCTCCAACATAAAATAATGGTGCTAATAATTTTTGTAACGTAACTTGTTTGATTTGGAATGCAAACTAAAGGAGATCAAATAATGTGCCAAGTGAATCGCAAGCATCACACATTCACAGCTTCGCTCACGAAGACGCTCAGTGCAATATGTGAGAGATCAATCAGGCGACTACATAGATCTCTATTTTGATCAAGAGTGTTTATATAGTAATTGCGTCAAAACAAAAATGTATATACTTTGAGCTGAATTGATGAAGAAATTGTGATTATGTCTTGCTATGGAATTTTGTGCAAAGTTTTCTACAACAATTTTATGCCGAGCTGAAATATTTCTTCATGATTTGCTTTCTATTTTAATAATATAAGTGGAATGTTACTAAATTGAATATATGTATATATATTTTTTTTTTTTGCAGGTTCTGTACATTCAAAAAATAACTTAGAGATGTTGAATAATTTGGACAAAGATTGTCGGAGCACTCTTGTAAGTCTGTTCATGCGTATGCTTATGCAATTATGAATGAGACATCTCCCCATCAACTCGAACCTAAGATATCATTTAATTACTAGATTATTGGACAAACGATGGCCCGGAGCGACTTGGAACAACTTGAAATAGATTTGCGATAAAATATAACGTTATATGGTTGAAGCTTGCAACATATGGCTTGAAAACTTACGAATTTAGCTAATCCTCTCATTGGAATATGCTCATCTAAAATAGAATATGACTTCCACAAATCTGATATAAGATGATTTATTTGCTCAATCCTTTTTTTCATTCCGCCTCGCAAGAAGAGCAGATGTAAAGTGATGGTTCATTGAAAGACTCCAAAGTGAAGGTGGAATATGAAGATGACACTTATCGCAAATAAAGGATTTCTAATATATATATTGAGGCTAAGAAAAAATTGTGAGATGTTGGGTAATGAGGATGAGAATAAGAACCTTTCAGATAGGAAGGATTCTAAATCCTTTGATAGAATTTTATCTCTTTTGAGTACAATTTGTCTCTATTTCGTAGTTAAAAATAAAAAACAAGACGTTAATATATTAGTATACTAGCATAAGACCCATGCGCTCGCACGGATTTTTTTTTTTTTGACAATTTATATAATTAAGAATCCTCAAAACTTAACTTGAAAATTAATAAATAAAATCACAAAATCCTAACAATTTATACAATAGTAGCAACCCATCAATATATGGTGTAATGGTGAAAATTCTTGACAAAAAATCTAGTCTAGTATAGTGAACTAATGATTTATCAAGTAAAGAGTATACTATGTATGACAAACCAAAGATTCGCTTTGTAAGAAAACTCTCACTATTTCTTAGTCAATGACATTTAGAAAAATTACTTCAATTCAACGACACCAGAAAAAGAAAGGGAATTAGGAAGCTCTAGCTAAAAATAAAATAGTAATAAAAGCTTACATGCCATCATCATAAACAAACTAAGTTAATATGTGCGCTTGGTGATGCCCGTACGAAGTATAACAATTCTTTTGTAACCATCAAGATCCTATGAATACTTGATTCTCTTAGGCTAACCTTGAAGGTAAGAAGCTTCAACAATGGTGAATTTGCAAGAACATACATTGCTAGATTAACTGCAAGGTTATTAAGAAAATCTATTTCAATGGTCACAGTCCTAAGTTGACTATGAGAGCACCCATCATCACACAATAACTCTCGGAAACATGTTGGAGCTGGCTGAAAATCCAGATTATTAATCTGCAATCATCAATCAAAGTTTTTCTCTAGACATAAAAAAGCCATTTGTAATATATAGTCCAAGTCTAATAAACATTAGACATAAGGAAATAGACTAAGAAGAAAAAGGAGGAGTCTTCTTCTAGCTCACCTTCACTTCAAGTGTCACTAAGTTTGGAGAACTTTTGAGTATGCCAGCAAGGAGTGGAACGTGGCCTCTCTTAGAGAACGAAATTGCATGCAATTCCAAATGTTTCAAGGTGTAGATCATCTAAGAAAAATTTGTGTGAGATGCTGGGTAATGAGGATGAGAATAAGAACTTTTTGGATAGGAAGGATTCTAAATTTACGTCTTCATGAGTACAATTTGTCTCCATTTCGTCAGAAGTTTACACTAAACAACAACTTGTTGCTACTTTATTATATTTACATAAATTTGAGTATTATTTCGATCAAGGTAAGTTTTCTTTATACAAATAACATTAGATTAGAGCAATATACAAATGCAACAAATGGCATCATGCGATTGAGGCAAATAGGTATGACCTCATCAACACTATTCGATGAAAGTAATATCCAGATTTACACATGACCACACGATTATGTGGATAGCACAAGATTGATTAACAATAATTACAACAATACTCAAGGATTCATTGAAACAGTTAAATTACAATACCACCGTTTTATCATAATCTTAATGGGCTTAGGGGAACGATTAATGGAGTTTTTAAAATAAAAAAATTTCGATTGGTATTAGAGGCGAATTGTACAGATGTTGAAATCATTAGCATAAATCCAAAAGCTAATGACCAATATAGAGTGAGTAATGGGCATATCTTTGGTACAAAGCCTGTTAACATAACTTGACCATAATAGTGGAAAGTGACCATCCTCATCCAGCATAGTGCATAGCTTTTGAAAAAAAAAATAACAACAAAATAATATCAAATATAGTCATCAAAGCTTTGCTTGGTGTAGCGGCTAGGCGAGTTACATCCTAGGGAGAGGACTCAAGTTCGATCCTTAGACGGGGATACCCATATCTTAATCGAAAAAAATATAGTCATCAAAGCTTTGTTTTGAATATGAAGTCTGTGAGGGATCACCCCTCTCTTTCATGAGAGATTTCACCCTATTTCATATTAGGGTTATCAGCGGCGCCTCCTAGCTTTGGCTTTTTGCGACGGTGCTCTTTTCTGTATGTCTTTAGAGGCAGTGGTTTTCAAGTTTAGGTGGTTTTCGGCGGTTGTTCTTCCCAGATCTATGTGCTCTCTGCTCATGGTTGTGTTTTCTGCGACGGGTTTTGTGGCGGCGACGTTCTGAATCTAAGATCCCACAACGTCAATCTGGTCAAGTTTTTTTTGGTTTTTTTGTGTGTTTCCGGTTCTTTATATGGTTGTAGCTTTAGTTGGATCCCTAAATCCGTTAACTTG
Source organism: Chamaecrista fasciculata (assembly GCA_003254925.1). Lineage (NCBI taxonomy): Eukaryota > Viridiplantae > Streptophyta > Magnoliopsida > Fabales > Fabaceae > Chamaecrista > Chamaecrista fasciculata. The sequence continues at coordinate 67,218 of QANZ01033894.1, forward strand.
GCAGCTAATTGTCTTGTCAATTTGTCTGACACAAAGATACCCCTCTTGGATGGGTTGCAAACCCCCCACCTTCGTCAGTTGATGTTTTGTCTAGTGTTATTGTTGATGTTAGGGAGAGATTGAATTATTTGCTGTGTTTTTGTCTGTATTGTGCTTGACTTTGCCTTACTTTAGAATGAATTATATTTCAGGAAAAAAAAACAAATATAAATAATTATACTATATATGTTTCCATTTTGGCTAATTTATTCGGGTTCTGATCTGTTTTATGTGATGTATATCATTGCTAAATTAAATTATATAAAGTTTGACTTATTGATAGTGAAGATGTAATATCTTTTTTCTTTTATTCACATTTTACCTACTTCATTTTTTTTTTTGCACAAAATTTTACCTACTTCAATTATAGTGTAATTCTTGAAAGAAAATATATTTTATAAAATTTTTTATTAAAGGACTTTGAATCAAAGTGTATATATGTTGTGCGATCACAGTCATTCTAAAATATAGAATTGAATGTAGAGTCAAGTCAAAATTCAATTACAACGTAACGCTTCTACTTCCGTTCTATTGTGATTTGAAGAAATAGAATGGTACCTTAATCATTAACTATAGTCTTACACTTAATGATAAAGATTTGATACAGAATATATTTTATCTTAAAATGAAAGGAGGCATACAATTCATCAAGTTAGTTTGGGACCCTTTGAGTCCTCATTCATATACTCATGCATTGCATAGTGAGTGAGGTTGAAGAGCCAAGAATGAAAAAGAAAAAACCATATTATTATAGTCAAAAGTGGGCCAAACAAGAAAAGAAAGACTTATAATATAGTTGGAGAGAGGAAGCAAAAGTGGCTTTAATTTGAAGGATTCAGAAGTTGGAGAAGCTTAACATTGCCCATCCTCTTTTCAGCATCCTCTGGCCCATTCAAAATGTCCTCTTCTTCTCCCATTTTCATGGATACAATGCATCCATCCTTTTCCTTTCTCACTAAACAAACACAACAAATATATATGTTGTAATCTTAATATACATACATACATATATCCATGAGTTTTCTCCCACTCAATCATTCACTTAATTTGTGAAGTGGCAACATCCATAAGATTTCATATCAATTCATTTTAGGTGGGTTCCCCTACACTGTTCATTTGGATTTTGTTAATTTTCTGCACTCATAAATTAAACTAAACATTGGGTTCTCTATAAAATACATAACAGAAGAAAATTCTCTTTTACTGCCAAATGCATGGATAAGAGAACAGATAAATAATATAGGGAATTTTGATTTCATGCAACTTGTTGTAGACAATATATATTGTTGTTTCGTAGGTCCTACAAGACATGGACCTAGCTCCCAGTTGATTCATGATGCCAACAAATTTTTCTGGCTCCACGTGTGGAACTTTGTAGAACCAATGTAATTACTTTAGTATATACTTAGTGCAAATTTTCTGTTATTCTTATATCTCAGGTACAAAAAAGAGGAAAGAATGCTTTCACTAATCAACCAGATTATATCTTAATAATCAAAATCCTTGTGACAATATGTGAAATGGTTACGTAGATTTTAAGTCCCATACATGAACGGCCTTATATTAAAAATCATATATATTATCTCATATAGATCTTTGAAAATTACAAATAACCTTTTTTTTTTTTTCTGAATTCATCTATTTTGATTTAAAGGTGAAGAAAACATTTTGATATTGCTATGTGCCTTGAGCATACAGAAATTATGATTTATTTAATTTTGGTAAACTAAGAAGTTAATACCTCTTAATTTTGATCCCATAATCGATTCCCTCTTACCAAAGTGGTCCATTACATTAAGTGAATTCATTAACACTTAACAGACTAACTTAAATAGCAATTAGCAGCCGAAATGGGAGCAGATGGTGGTGATTAAATTAATAATGATCTTGAACTACCCAAGTGTCATAGATTCCACACAAACACATAAGAATATAAACTTTTTATTAATTTGCATTGGATTTCTTCAGAGTTGGAGATTGCTCAAGCAAGAATGTCCAGCTTTGCCTATAGCATGATGTGAAAACAAATTAATGGTTTTAATTAGAGAAAAGAAAAAGAAGCAGAAATGGAGCGTTTCCTTAGTAATTGATGTCTTCAATTTTCTTTCTCTTTTTTCATTTTTTCCATGTTTCATGAGATCACGAGATCTATCATCTATATGTAGAATGATAATAGAATAGAACATCCAAAACTGAAGTAAGTTAGAGTGGCCAAGTTGGTTGAAAGCAACCATATCCTTCTCTTGCATGCTTGGATAATTCTTTTGCCTCGGATGCCTTAGCTCTCTGACACAAATCAAATCAACAAAATCATCAAAAAGTTCTGCTATATATATATATATTGTAATATAAGTTGAACAAGATATTCAATTTCCCTTCAGTAAGTTCAAACCTGCATTGTTTCTAAAGCGTCTGTCTCTGAATTGAAGTCATAGAAGGTGCTGGCTGCAGTGAGCTTCATTGAAAGGAACTACAAATATAAACAAATTTGAATTAACTTTTGGGTCAAATATGCTTCCACAAAATAATATAGGTTAAAATGCAAAAGATCTTCATGAACTTTGGAAACTGCAAAAAATCTCTTAAACTTTGAGAAGTGAAGAAAGACTCCAAATTTTCAAGCTTTGATAACTTACCTCAACTTGATGCTGCAAGGACTGCACATAGTTTATGATCTCATCCAACATTACTGCCATGCCCATGGTCTGCAAATTCATTAATTAATCAACTTCAATAAAGATTCTTTATCTTATATATATATATATATATATAAATCTGGAGACAAACTGTGACTGAGCAGTTTTGTTGAGGAAATTTTGTTTGTTTACCTTGTAACATCCTGGGACAATGTTCTGTAAACATCTTATTTTTTCATTGATCTTCCCTCTTCTAACCTGAATGTATGACAATAATATTTGTCAAAAGAGGTATTAATTAGTCAAACTCAAGCCCTCTTTTTTCCTAATGATTTTTTTTTCATTTCTTTTAATTTCTGGTGTAGGAATTGTTAATTAATTAATTATATTATACCCTCTCTGCTAAACTGTGACTATCTGTAGCTTGGCCTCTTCTGGCTCTCACATGAACCACTTCCTTTGTTTTCCCTTCTTCTGCTTCATTGTTCTTTACTCTCTTCCCTCTTCCATAGCTCTGAAGACAACAATCATGCAAATCAAATCAATTATAGTCCATAAAATAAAATAAAATGAAATGAAAGGACAAAATAAGCACAAGAACATTACAATTTTCATCTTGCTTCCACTCTCAGAAGCTGCAGAACTGGTGTCTCCATGTGCATCCATATTGGCTTTCCTCTTTTTAGCATCATTGGTTTCAATTTCCCTTGGAAAAATAGTGAAATTTTCCTCCAAGTTACCAGGAAAATCAGGTTCTTGAGAGAAAGGGATCAAGCTATGAAAGTAATTCAGATTTGAATTGTTGTTGATGTTGTTGTTGTCCAAGTGGACAAATGGGTTCATCCCATTGAATTGGGTTAGTAGCTCCAGGCTTGGATCAATGTCTGAGATAGGAAAAGAGGGTCTAAAGCTTTGAAAATCTGTGGTGAATTCAGCCATATATATGTATTTGTGTGTGTGATTTGAAGATAGATAGATAGATAGATAGAGCAGAATTAGTGAGAGAGAGAGGCTTGGCTTATAATTTAGTGATGGAGAGATGGGTATTTATATTGCAGGATTGATTTCAACTTTTTGAAGGGTACATTTTTGAATTTGATGAAAAGAAGAAGAAAAAAGAATTGTGATTTGAGACTTGTGAGGTGGCCAGATGGCAGCTCAAGCATCTGCAATTGTGTTCCCCTGGATGGGCCCTCTCTCTACAGTGTGAGGGAAGTAAGTCCAATTACAATATGGGCCCATTGTTTTGTAACCAAAGCACTGTCTATTTTTGGACTCTTTCAATTTTTATATTTTTAAATTAAGACTTGACATGAAAAGAAATTGAAGATATATTTCATAAAATGAAATGAATTTTTTTGGGGTAAATTACATTTTGATACTCTGTTCTATGGACCGATTTTACTTTGGTACCCTATTCTTTCAAAAGTAACACTTTGGTGCTCTGTTCTTTGCACAGTTAACATTTTGATATCATGTTTTTTCAAAATTGATATTTTGATACCTTGTTCTTTGCACCGTTAACACTTTGGTACCTTATCTATAGAACAGGGTACCAAAGTGTTAACAATGCAAAGAATAAGGTACCAAAATGTCACTTTTGAAAGAACAGGGTATCAAAATATTAAAGTGCAAAGAACAGTATCAAAGTGTCATTTTTGAAAGAAAAATGATACCAAAGTGAATTGGTCCATAGAATAGGGTGCCAAAGTGTAATTTATATTTTTTTTATTGTTGAAATAGTGTTTAGTAATTGGGGGCTCAAGTGTTCTATTTTGAAATTTTATGTAGATATTAAGTAATAGTTTTAACTTAGTAAAATCAGTGAAATGTAATAGTTTCTCCATTTCAATTAATTATTTAAATAGTATAGTTGAACTGTAAATATGATGTGTCCTTTTCGAATTTTTGCCGCTGAGTCGTATATCTATACTATATTATATGGCTCCACCCCTTATGGTTGGTCAAAAATAATGAATTAAAAAATTAAAAAAGAAAAAAAATCACCCACTCTCTCTCCCACTCACTCTCCCCACTTCTTTAAAAAATAAATGAATTAAAAAAATGCAAAAAACAATTAAAAATGCCACCACTCTCTTCCCATTCACTCTCCCCATATGAGGTAATTTCAAATTGGTCCTAAATATTTTATAATTTCTCAAATTGGTCCCAAACTTACTCTTTTATCAATATAAAAATTTAATATAATCTTCAACTTTAAATCAATTCAAACATTACATGCATATTGGCGTGCCCGTTAGGGCACGCCAAGCCCCGTGTTTTCATCACTGTGTTAGTTCATCACTGTTTTAGTTCATCACTGTGTTTTCTACCATCTACTGTTTTGTGAGCTAAATTTATTTTCACTACCACCTCCCTGTTTCAGTTCATCACTGTTACAATGTTCACTTGTTTACGTACTCTGCATAAAAAATGTGAAATAAATCTACGACTATATTTTTGTTTAGTAAAATTTATCTTCCATTGGTAGAGATATATCATATATGTGTGTTTAGTGGTTAGTTCAATATCAATGTTGGATGAAGCACTTAACATCAAGCCAAAAGAGTGAGGCCACAGCTCGATCTATTTTCTTAACCCCATATATAGTTAAAATGTATGTCTAAATATCTCATGATTTGATTATGATTCAGCTCTATTCTGGGTTCCATCTTGAAACAATTGTTATGATGTCTAAGTTAACAGTCTTGTTGAGAAATATGAACATGTGAATCCTTTTTTATTAAGTTAGTTTCTCCTTTTGAGGTTCAAAAGTACATGGTTTATCCTTCTTTAAGTGGCCCCTGAAATTTAAAAAAATTACATGCTCGAGTGAAAAAGAGAGTCTCTCAGACTTAAAAAAGTATACAAATCCTCACTACTTTTATCCTTTAATTTATTGTCAAATTCACTTTTCGGCCTTTATTGTCAAAGTCGACAATACAAGTTGAGAAAGTTTCTATTCTCATGCTTAAGGGGATGTTGAGAAATATAAATATGTCAATTCTTATTTATTGAGTTATAGTCCGTATATATTTGGTTCCTTTATTAATTAGTTAATTAGGTGGTCAAGTAGTTGAGTATTGAATGTATTAAGTATTTTCTTTGTGTATTTATATGAGTGCAATCTTCATTGTATTATTATTAAGAATGGAAAAGACCCTTTTGTGCCCCTAACGTTTGCGTGCATTTTCAGTTATGCCCCTAACATTTCATTTGTGTCAGTTGTGTCCCCCATGTGAAACGTTAGTTTCAATTTTTTTTTCTAAATTGAACATGTGGCAAGATGAATGGATAAATAAAACATCTCTGATTTATTTTTTATCCACCATGACATTTTTTCTGAATTGAACATGCATGTGGCAAGATTACTGTTGTGGTCCACGTAGGAAATGTCATGGTGGATAAAAAATAAATCAGTGATGTTTTATTTATCTAATCATCTTGCCACATGTTTAATTCATAAAAACAAATTGACACATAAGTAAAAAAACGTGACACATCAGCATTGACTCAAAGTTAGGGGCATAATTGAAACTAATGTCACATTGGGAGCACAACTGACACAAATGAAAGTTAAGGGCATAACTAAAATGCACTCAAGCATTAGGGGCACGAAAGTGTCTTTTGCCTATTAAAAATTATTCAATGAAATATATTTTCAACAAATATTATTTTCAATTGTTAGATCAAACATTTCTCAATTTGACTATATATATATATGACTTAACTTCATGATTTATATTCAAACTTTCATGATAAGACAATTGCTGAACGATACATATACACTTAGATATGCCCTTTTAAAAGATATTTGAAGGTGGGAATTAAGTTTAGGTTGATAGTGATGAAGCAGGAGGTGTTGGGTGAGCAAATTGTACTTAGCTGTATTGAAGCTTTCAATTTCCACTACTGTTTGTGCACGCACTTTCAGTATCTTGTGTTTGCTCAAAAATTTCCTTTGATTTGGACTGTTTATTTGAGAAATGAATGAACCAAACTTCACAACAGGTCTCCTGACATGTGGGGTGTGTGTTTGGCCTATGGCACTTCATTCCTTCTCTTCTTTCATCATAAAAGCTTTAAATTCTCCCAAGTCTCACACCCTAAAACTCTAAGGACATGGGCATGCATGGGCATGTAGGACTACCCTACCCAATAGTACTACACCTTACCCAAAATTCTTATAATTAATTTGCAATTTTTTCTCTACCTCATGAGGATACATATAGCTAGTAAGATTTTTTAGGTGTATATTTTCTACTTTCAGTAAACTTACAGTTTCTTTGTTATATATTTTTAGTTTATCATTGTACTATATATTACCTCCTTTAAGGGAATTTCTTCACATACATATGTCATGATTTTATTGGAGAGAACATTATGAATAGATTAATTTTATAAAATATTTGGCAGATTGGAAGTTTTATATTGCATTGATCATCAACTCTTTAATTTTGTGCTTTGAGTAGTATATATAACTTGACATCTTCTATGATGATACTGAAAAACAAAATATAAAAGTATATATATATATATATCCATCCATAACTAAAACCAATTCCAAACCTAAAAAATGTTTATGCACATCCTTATTCCTTAGGATAAATATTCAACATTGGTTATTATATCTCTACCAATTAGTGTCTTTATATTCAATTAGGGTGTAACACTGAAGAAGTTGTGATAATATAACAATCACTTAATCCTTACAAGAACCCACTCCTTCCCTTTTAGAAACCAGATATGGGCATGCATTTGCAAGTTGGAGTGGCCTATCAGTAGTAGTCTTACTCAAAATGAGTTTGACTTTACATTTGGTACAATAGGCATTGAGGAGTACACGTACACACATATATAGAAAGACTAATAGTTAGCTTTAGCTTTGGGACAAACTAGAGAGAATAGCAGTACTTATTGATTATACTTCCAAGTTTGACAAGTGAATGTGAGGGGTACAACAAATTTGTTTGGTTTGTGAGAAGGTGATCTCTCTCTCTCTATATATATATATATATCTTGCATATTATAAACGTGCAATGAATATAATTAACTACTTGCCCATGCAGTTGAATTTAGTCTTTGGTAAATATAGGTATATTTTCTACAAATATTAACATCATCTTCTAATGGATGGCTATACGTACTATATATGGGTTACATTTTCCTAACATAAAAGAGAAAAACTGTATATAATGCTAATTATATATAAATGCACATTGGATTTTTATGCAAATATAGATATATCCACATTAATTAGTTACAGCCAATTAGATCTGTTCGTTACTATAGGTTTGGTAACATGAAAATGACAAGCTGAGGTTTGAGAATGAGAATGATCATGAATCACGATAAAGTATAAAACTTTTGCCACAACTCTTTCCTTGATATGTACGTAATAAGTACTTGTTTGAAAGATAAAAAGAAATTAATTACCCACTATTTATTTTAATTAATTAATTAATCTCACTTTTGTCATATACCCATATATATGAAGCCAAAATAGTGCCATTAAATTGAAGTACTAATTATATATATAGACTATTATGTGGATCCATAGCATCATCTAGTGAATGCAATGACATATATATAGTTATATACACACACACAAAACCTAACTATAAGTCCATACTAAATTGGATTCAAATGAACAGTTTCACATTAAATTTCTCTTAAATGCTGGCATGCTAAAATTAAAACATGGTCATCAATAAGTGTTTGGTGTAGCAGCTAGGCGAACTACATCCTAAGGGAAGGATCCAAGTTCGATTCCTAGAGTCGATATTATTGGGAGGGCTCTGCACATTTCGTCTCTGAAGCCCGAATGAGATTAGTCTTCGCTTAGATCATTACACAGATAGGCGAGGGATACCCATATCTTAACCGAAAAAAAATTAAAACATGGTCAACTTAAGGTTTCCATCAGCTAAGATAATTTGAAATTAAATGTCAACATTACAAAAATATAATTTCGACTAAGATTTGCTAAACTTTATTTATCGCAATTATTCTAATTTCTAGCTAGGAAATCACCACTGGCTGCTCCAAACCAAGACTTGCATTATATAATCGTGTTTCAAGCCCAGAAAAAAAATCCAAAAAACACAATTTATAATCGTGTTTTTTTTTCTTTGATTAATACATGATCATGTGCAAGGATAGAACATTTGACGTCAGTTGATTTATATAGCCAACGTCACGAGAAGTCTTTGATTATTGTTATCGAGTTATCGTTGATACATGATCATAAGTCGTGTTGACAACTTGACATATATTGAAGAAGAAGAAACGTTGAGATAGGAAATAAACTTATGCTTTTTTTTTGGTCGGTGGAAATAAACTTATGATGAATATTGGGTATCAGCATTTCCCAAAGTTCTTCAAAGACCAAGTACAGGCCCAGCCCAATTTTTCATGATGGAACCATAGTGGAAATGAAAGGACAAAAAACTTGTGCTTTTTCATGAAAAATTATAAGTCTTGCTTATATGAGGGAAAAAAAAATGAAGGCCTGTGAAGTTAGAAAAGCGTGGCACGAAGTGATATCTGAAACGTTCCTATATGAATTTGGCACTCGAAGATATGAACATATGGCAATTGGATATTTGATTAATTTGCTGAAAACAGGAAGCATTTGTTGGTAATAGCTGAAAAACATAAAATAGTGGAGTTTAGTTTCCTTAGTATGGAGACAGTAATAAAGAAGAGAATGAAATTTAAAACTCAGTAACAAAGGAAGATATAATTTACAAAAAAAAAAATTCCTGAATTTTTCTAAACATTAAGGCATTATTAACTAAGGCCCTCCATCGGACATTCAAAACATTTGGATATTTAGATTGACAATCTCATCTGGAGAGGTTATCCAATGTAAAACATGCCATATATTCTTGTTTGCTAAGAAACAAAACTTTTGTTGCACATACGAGTCATTCTCAAAGCTTGATAGATGTAAGTCTGATGAAACACTGAAAAGCTGTGTCTACCAGTTGCTGCAAGAAAAAAAGATACATTGTAAACAAAAAAGCTATTGTTAGTGCTGGCGGCTGCTATAGAGACTCAAAATGAGGGTTGGTTTACAAGAATGATTGTTCAACTACTTTAAGAAAATATTAGACAAGATATCCTAAATTCTTAATAATACATCAGGGTTGGGTCTATTGAACCAACATATTCACATGGCTACTTCACATTGGGTTAGTTTTAGTCTACCAAAGGGTTGGGGCTTCCCAGCTGATAATGAATAATCATTTCAAACAGAGACATCAAAACAAATCACAGAAAATTGTTAAAAATAATTAAAGATAATGAAAAATATCAAAATACACAACTTTATATTCACACAAAACACATGACCTCATGTATATGAGTCTGGGGTGTAAGATTATAACTTGGAAGCATGCTATAGGAAAACTTGGTCAAAGCTGGAAACAATTATAAAGCACAAATCATTGCCAAGTTTGTCCAAAAGAAGAAAAAAAATTGTCCAGCAACTCCACAACCAGTTAACCATCAATTAGTAAGATTGTTTCATTTACTTACCAGATTTGGATACACTACTACCACTTGTTTCTCCAAGAGCACTCCTGCAACTAATGCCAACAGCTGCCAGTAACATTATGTATCTTGATTAATTCCAAATGTTGTTACTTATACTTCTCTTATTCATGGTTTGTGTAAATTGAGAAGAATCTTATATGTGTGGAAACTTTTTCTCATACATGATAACAACAATTACTCTTTTACTAGATGCATTGTGTAAATAGAATTGTTGGCCAAGGAATTCAGCCTAATGTGTGCACGTACACTATACTCGTTGATGGTTTGTACAAAGATGGTAGATCAAATATTGCAGAAAAGATTTTTCAGTAACTTCTTGGCTCTTGCCAAAGGCTATATATGCTCTAGATGTCCGGCACTACACTTCTATAATCAGTGGGCTAAAGAGGCTTGTTTGATGATGAATTGCCTTACTTTATAAGATGGAAGTGAATGGGTGCCAACCTGATTTTATAACTTTTGATGTAATTTTTCATGAGCTTCGTGAGAGAAATGAGAATGATTCTGGGGTTGTTTGAACTTTGAAGTTAACATGGATCTCAGCTTGTATTTTTCTATACAGCAAACTTTCTTACCATTTTCCTAATATGCTGATTACAAAAATTAATATCATCCCAAACTTTGTGATACGTTGATTTTAAATGACAGGGAGTTTGCCACACAACAAAAGATGATGGAAACTCGGAAAGAAAAAACTATTTAAATCCTAGAAGATCATGCTTTCCTCGGTCCTATCTGATGGTAATTGTATATTGTGCTTATGAACTTTGCTCACAAATTATTGTCCTCTATATGCCTCTTGTTTACAAAAGTTCGTCATGCCTCTTTAGGGTTGCAGAACACACACTAGTTTTAGAAACATTCAACTCTGTATTTTTGTGGAAAGGAGAGAAGTAAATCCTAAAGCAAAGGTTTTCTAGGTATCCCAAGTTAAATCTTTGAGCCTTAAACAGTTATTTGCCTTATGAATACAAAACTTAATTGAAAGGCAGAGCACATAGTTTTTTTTAGTTGTTTGCATATCCGAGGCCACTCCTTGACTAATCCGGACTCGACCTGAGTCGCGCACCTGACTATGGTGAGTGAGTCTCCCAACAAGGTAACTGATAAAATTGTAAATTTATCCCCAATTGCTTAATTACTTTGCCCCACACACACATATGTAATTTCTTCTAGAGTAGTGTACAAATTTTTTTTTAGGGTAAAT